>BFEA01000572.1:131095-167468 GCA_003427395.1 Chara braunii
CCCCTGTCTGTTTACTGCCTCTGCGGGAAGGCGCCCCTTACCTCCCTGCCCCAGTTCAGAACAGCCCCCAGAATACACTCCTGCTCCCTTTGTCACATACAGTACCCCCTAAAGTATGCCCCCGCAGAGCCAAAAATCCCCCTTCCCTCTTGGCCCACCCCCTCCAAGCGGAACAGCCCTCGCAACACTCACCTTGCTGACACCAGCACCCCTTGTTCTCTCTCCCCTACCGCCATAGCTGATCCGACCCAAAATCAGCGTGGCCCAGAAAAGGACAAACCCTCAATACCGCCCCTACCCTTCCAAAGATCACACCGCCCACCTTGTGTAACCCTAGCAGGGAGGGACTCCAACCCTAAAGAGGATATTCCATTCCACCTTTATGACCCCCAAACCCACGACATCACTAACTGAGCCTCAATTCCTAAGAGCGAAAGTTCAGCTCAATTTACAGATTATGACATCAAGACTTGGGCCCTAGGCAAAAACATCAGGAAATGAAAAAAGAAAATTAGGCATCTTTCTTCAGCAATCATCAACCTGAAATTTCCTATCCCCTCGGAAAATCCAGTCTCCGTCCTTGAAGAGGCGAATCATCGTTGCCCAACGCCAATCACAGTAGGGCTACTCCTCAGCCGGTACCCATCAAACAGCCTAAACTGCCCAACGCCAATTGCATCTAATTAGAAATCCCCCCAGCTCTCACGCTAGGGTTACTCCTCAGCCGGTACCCATCAAACAGCCTAAACTGCCCAACGCCGATAGCATCTGATGAGAAATCCCCCCAGCCGGTACCCGTCAAGCAACTCTGCTCCATCCCCCTCTTCGTCCTTGCAAAAGATCATGACGTGCCCCCTGTCCCCAACCTTTTTTTTTTTTTTTTTTTTTTTTTGACTGAACCCTCCAATGCCAGCGGTGCTGTTAGAACAGACATCGCTAGCACCCTTGGGGAGGCTCCATCTATTGGTGGGGAGCATCACCTGCTGGAAAACGGGTCCAGCGTCCCTTACATAGTGGATACAACATGGTAAAAAAGAAAACTGAATGGTGTCTGGAGGGAACCTGCCAGCATTGATTGCTCTGGAGACCAGAGGATTGACTGAGCAGGTGTGAAAGTGGAAGCAAGATGGTCGCCATCACCCTCTCCAACCCTGTACCTAGTCAGGGAGCCGGGAGGAGCCACTGGGGGGCACCAGTGGGGACTCCATCGTCTTCCCTGCCCATCTCCCATAAAAGACCGCCCCTCGACCCTCTTCCCTAACCGACCCCCTTGGTGCCACACACCCACACTACATCAGAACAGAGTACTGGAGCTTGCAGAGGGATGCCCATTCGAATGTAGTAGAAAAGGAAAGTCCCTGACTTAAACGAAAAATGACTGAAACTGTAATAGGCCGGGCTAAACTGAAGAAAACAGACTGCAGCCTAGTCAGGCTGAAACACAGACTAACAGACTAACCAGAGCGGAGTAGAACAGAAGGAAACAGACGAGGAAAACCGGCCATAAAATGACTAGAACAAGTGGGGATCACCAAAAAGGCCAACAGAGAGACTGCGAGCCAGGCTACTACCTAGACAGGGATGCAAGAAAAGGGAGAAAGACAGACTAAAAGGAAGAGGAAAATGGGACTTTGCCTGCATCAAAACAATGGGGACTTGTTGGTCGGCTATAGGCACATTTCCAAGGCATGTGGGTGGGCAGGGAACGGGTCTGGAAACTCTTCTGCAGGACGCATGGGGAAACTGGGGTCTACAGTCAGCCAGTCCTTAAATTTCAGTTGGTAGTCCTTAGGCACTTGCTCTCGGAGGTTGCCCTCCCCCCCCCTTTCCATCCCAAGACCCTGACCAGCGTGTTTCCGCTACCCAGCCCTCCCGGTCCCCACCCAGCCACTCCCTAGAGAATTGTAAAAGCCGTTTTCGGTTGTCAGTGACTCGGTGGAGGTTGTCTAGTGTTTGCTTCAATGTTTTCCATTTATGAGAGAATTCCAGTTGGAAGTGCACTTTGAGTTGTTCCAGCCCTTCTTCGCCCTTTACCCGAACGTGGTCCAGAGTCAGGACGCATCGTTGCCACCACATGACCCACATAATTGTTCGTCGGGCCAGGTGGAACATGTTCAGTACGAAGATGTCGTCGTGGAAGGGTGTGTAATATCCCAATAAGATGGCACGCCAATCCCCCGGCCATGGGTGTCCAGGGACCATCTGTTGCCACACCCTATCCCACAACCTCCAGGTAAGAACAGCGGCGGGGTATTGTAGAAATATATGCTCGATTGTTTCTGCTCTCTTTCTAGCTTGGAAACCCTGCTGACATCAATCGCACCAGGGGAGCGCTCGACCTTGTTGTTCTAGCTGTGAGTGATCGATCAACCAATTGTTGGTGAGAAGGCACCGATGCAGGATCTGCCACTGCAGTGATGTGATTTTCACTGGTTTACATTTAGTGTCGTCGAACCATCGTATGGGTGTAAGGAGATGTCGTTCTATGTTGAGGTGCCTTTGCCATCGATCGGCCACTGTGTCTTTAAGGCAACGCTTAACTCTGAGCATGCGATACGCTGCTTTGACTGTGAGTTCGGACAAGGTTTTAGGTTTGGGCTGCCTTAGTCTGCTCCGTGGATCAGGGTTCCAGACCCATTCCAAAGGATCAATGGGGAGGGCCTCTATGGCTATCTCAGGAAAGAAAGCCCGCCTGTTCTCACCATCCTCTAGCACTCGAATTTTGTGTAATTCGTCCTTCTGAACCCATTGGAAGGGATCATGGCTTCCTGCCAGTCTACCATTCCCTTCTACATTGTACCATTCAATCAGTGTTTCCTCCGATTGGGTCATGTGGGCAAGGCCGACCTTATTTCCCCTCCCTTCCTTGGCCACCTAGTCCCTTGAAGGATTTTCAAATGGTTTGGAAGTATGGCCAAGGAACAAGAACATAGGCAAAATTTAGAAAATGACTCAGTAACCCCTCATCAATCCTCTTTACCTCACTCCAGCAAGACTTACTGCAGCATAGCCACCATCGCCGCTGCTGATATACCCTATTGCCATCCTACGAGCAAGCCCCTTCACTAGTAGGACGCTTGATATCCCACCATCTAATTCTCCCACTCGCCTCAATTTCTGACCGGCAAAACATCATCCTTTTTTTTTTTTTCAAACACCCATGCACCCCATAATTGCTCCTTCCCCTGGGTCACTCCAGCTCCCTCTGGGACTTACAATTTCCGTACCACATCATGCACATGACCCCACAGAATTGGGATCCCCCCCTCCTTCCCCACCCTAATTACCTCTTCCCCCAGGTCACTCCAGCGCCCTCAGGGACTTACAATTTCCTTACCACATCACACACATGCCCCCGCAAAACTACAGTTCCCCCTTCTCCACCCTAATTACCCTTTCCTCCAGGTCACTCCAGCTCCCTTAGGGACTTGCAATTTCCTTACTACATCAAGCATATGCCCACGCAGAACTAGAGATCCCCAAATCAATCCTCTGTAAACCCCTTGACCCCTTCCCCCAACTGCCATGATTGATCCGACCCCAAAACCAGCCCGGCCCTGAAGAGGTCAAGCCCACACCCCTCTCTCTAGGGTAATACGCCACAAAACAAGCTCCCCAATCATGGTCAACGCCTGTGTATCCATATTGTATACCAAGTGAAATTGTGAAAACCTACTGCCGTGATAATCTTCATGTATCGGCTGTGGTCACCCACCAAAATCCTCCCTCTTCCCTCTTTACCCTACTCTAGCAGGACTTACCACGACCAAGCGCCGCCGTGGCCTTTTTCCATCCAACTGGCTAGCTCTGGCAATCAAGCAATCAAGCAATCATAAGGGGATCTTCAACAGAAAAGGTTGTTTTTTGTTTGAGTAAGTAGGTCAGAAGGACGAGGCTGGGACGACACAGGTCGGTGCTGGAGCCGCTGCTCTGTAACCCAGGGGGAGCTTGAGGCCTGTGAAGTTATGCCGAGGGTGGAAGGCATAACCAAATCGTTCGGCATAGCTGGCGCTGGGGTATTGACCCTGTAACCTGCTTAGGGGTTTGCCGCTACGGGAATTGTCAAGGGGGGAAGGCATTTCCTGTTCGTTAGAGCTAGGTTGATCGGTACTGGGAAGGGTTGTGGTGCCCTGCTACCCTAGTAGAAGGGGGTATGAGATCAAGTGAGTTATGGTACGAGGGTTGAAAGCTTGGACCGACACTCTATCTGTTGGAAGGGGGAATCTAGGATAGCGGACAGTTTTAGTTTTGTCCCCCCCGTTCTTATATTTCTTAAACACTTTTTGAATGTCTTAAAGAGATTTGGGTGCTTAGTGGTCATAGGAGGTTTTAGGACTTGGGGATCCCTACCGACTCTTCTTACGTGGCGTCATCACTGTTGTACTCGAGACCTGCGGTTGTTCGATGCCAGAACGACGCTGACCGGAGCTGGGGTGTTGCCCTGTAACCTGCGACGCAGGAGCATGAGGTCTGGTAGAGAGATCTGGGGAGGTCCTGGGGGGGCTTCCCACAGGATAACTAAGGGTTGCTGCCGAGACGACGCTGGTCGGAGCTATGGTGAGTTGCGTTGCCTTGTAACCCGGCTGAAAGTGGGGGTGTGAGACCTGGAAGAGAGCGGTAGAAGTGTACAACAGTTTTGGAGAACGTTGGAAGGGTGTGGGTGGGTTTTCGAAGTTTTTGGAACAATCGTAGGACCTCTGTGGCCTATTCTCTTGCTTCTGGAACGACAGTAAGAGTTAATAAGGTGAGTGGGAGAAGATGGTGGGTTATCACGCGTCTTACCAGTGAGGGGGCTAGCTGGTAGGATGGGAGTATGGCATAGCAGCAGTAGAGATGGTGGCTTCGCTGCAGTTAGTTTTGTCGGAGTGAGGCAAAGCGGATCGATGGGGGGTTTCCGAGTCGTTTCTGAATTTTTTCATGAAGTTGTCATAAACATGTTTGAGGTAGCTCCAATAGTTCCGAGCTAAAACCGGGTAATGGTCCCGATATCTCAATTTTCCAAACTCCATCCTTAGGCCTATTAAAGTTTTCTAGTAGTTCCTCGTCTCATTTTCTTGAAATTGTCTTATGAAGTTTTCTGAAGTTTTATGAACGTACTCGTTATGGGACGCTGGGCCCGGTTTCCAGTTTGTGCCAATTAGTGAGGATATGGTTGTATCTATGGGACGCTGGACCCGGTTTCCAGCAGGTGTTGCTCCCCATCAATAGATGGAGCTTGTTTAAAAAAAAAAGAGAAAAAAAAAAAAAAAGAGAAAAGTCAATCAACTTTGGATATCAGAATTATTAACTGATTATCGCCAAAATCGAACATACAAAAACGAATTATGAGATTTTAAGGAATACCAAGCAATCTGGGAGTTATGAACGTTGTAAATCCCTCCGATTAGGTACAAGAGAAGGAACACCTCACCCTAAACAAACCATAGACACACCCCTCCCCTTTCTAAACCTCACCTCCTTGTCCTCCATTGGCTTTCATGCACCTGACCACCTATGGTCGACTGCACTATTCAACCACCCCAAAAGCGCCGGACGATGGAGCTAAACGGATCGTCGCTCGGATCACCATCACAGCAGTCCAAACCACGTCTCGAGACTAACTGCTGAACCTGCCAGCCGCCCCTTGCAGGTAGTTGAAAAAGATGAAGGGGTATCGTCGTTACCAATTATGTCCACCCGTAGCAAACCTATCCCCCATACCCTTGCACAGTATCACCATGGGGTAGTGTGGTCCCTCCCACTCCCCTTAGCCCACTCACTTACCCTCACGATGTTCCTCCTCTTCGACCAGAAGCACAGCATAAGAAGAACGACCCCTCTCATATTTCTCCACGGGGCCCCCAACGAGCTCCTCTGACCGACCCTCCCGTCAGTCTCTGTTAACCACAACCCCGCTCCCCCTCTGCTCTCCAACATCAACCTTCTCCTCGACCGATGATGCTAGTCGCCCTCTCACACTACACCATCGTGCTCCTGCTATCGACCACCTAGAGCCACGCGGTCTCAGGAAACTTCGGGCACCGCTTCGTTGTTGACGTCCTCCTACTGTCAGCCACTCCCCAACACGCCGCTTCAAAAGACTTCCAACACCGCCACGCTACTTTGGAAGCCCACGGGCGGCGGAGCGCTCCCGGTAGCGCTCCACTTCCCCCGCCCCCTCTCTCGAACTCCAGGATTCAAGACGTGTCCCAGGCAAATCGATCACCTGTAAACGTATATTTCGGAAAGTTCAGGAGGCTCTGCACTATGGAACCACAAGGGTTGGCACTGCCAGCCAAAATGAAGAAGGTAGGGCATCCATGCTGGTTCGTTTTTTCGGGGGCGGGGGCTCAACACTTGGGAGGGTTGTAACTTGTAAGAAATAGCCTTGCCTAGCCTTGCCTTAAAAAAAAAAAAAAAAAAAAGCTTAGCTATATTCTTCTCGCAATTTCACCTTTCATACCTACCTACCAGTACTACTCAGGCTACACAGGGCACCCCTGCAAGCATGGCTACCTCTCACAATTAAGGGGATGCATGTTGCCCCCTGCCCCTAATTGGCGGTGATCAGGGAGTAGGGCGGGCTGCCGGTGAGGGGGGGGCAGGTAACACAAAGACCGAGCATTTTGATAGTAGCTGCACCTCCCATCTATTTCCTCCACCCCCATGGAGTAACAACAGTGTCTGTGGCCAGCACTCTCCCACACACCACACAGAAGTCACACACACATACACACTTGCACTCCCGTGATTGCCAAGGACCCTACCATTACCGAACAGGGGGAGCAAGCCAACTGTCTCAGCTGGTTGGTATCGAGAGTGCCGCAGGTGGTCTCAGTGGGGATTGAGCCCATGGCCTCCTGATTGGCACTTGCATGCCTAACCAACTGAGCTAGGTCGGTGCCCATAAATAACCTTGGACTTAGTGATGGTTCAAACTCGAGAATGGAAAAAAAAGGTAAAAAAGACTCGGGAATGGAACGGACTTGCCAGTGGGAAGTTGGGCATAGCTGAGAGCTTTGTGGTTGAAGTAAAAAAGGAAGTCTTTGTGATGGTGTGATTATCCGGCTCGCCACACCACACCAGTGCAAATGTTTGTATTGGGTTTTGTAAACAGAATGAAATCGATGGTATGACCTGACCTCCTTTTCCCAACGCTGATTTCCACCATGCGCCAAGTTCTGGTGAACTAACACAGGTGCAAAATCAAATATGTTTGTCTGGCGCCACGAGCCTTTTTCATTTGGTTTGCCGAACCCCCAAAGGATGCGGTACTTTAAACCACTAGTACTTGGCCCATACATCGGCCGCGGGCACTTCACATTAACGAGCCACAACTTTTGGGACTTGGCATCCGGTGCAAAATGGCTGGCAGCACCATCAAAACGAGGCCGCGCCAGTTCCTTTTTTTTTGGCGTGCATGGTGTTTCCAGGGTTGGAGAAAAGTGCTTTGGAAGTACTGGTGGTTTAGACCACCAGTTTGCACGGACCTAAGTAGTGCTCTTACTGCTATATGTGGCCAGAGCATTTCAAATTCGGCCTGGGCTTGGAGCTAGAGTGGCAGGCCACTTTGAAAAGGCGCTGTTGCAGGCTCGCAGGGGTTAGAACGTAGCTTCTTGACTGAGGTTCATGTGAACTGGTGGCCGGCCACGAACAAAACAGCAAGGAAAACTCCCCGCCAAAAGAGGGGGTGGCCATAGGTTTACTACCGTCTCCCCCCGAGTAGAATGCACGGTCATTATCACTGTATCTATACTGAAACTTGCCCCCATTCAGCTATAATGACCGTGCGTTTTACTCAGGGGAAGAAGGTAGGAGAGGTGGTTAGTATCCCCTCTTCTAGTTGATTTTGTCTGTAGGGGAAGAAGGTAGGAGAGGTGGTTAGTATCCCCTCTTCTAGTTGATTTTGTATGTTCTTTTTTTTTTTGTGTGTGAAAAGCTGCAAGGCTGTCTGGCCACAAGCATCCTTTGTCAGATGTTTGTGGTCCATGCCGAGATCTGTTAGGGCGTGTCTACCTCAAGCAGGGATAAAAGTCCATGCTTGGTTGAGGGGACCTCAGGTTGATGGTTTCAATCTTATTCGTGGGGAGCTGCACGTGCTGGGACCTGGGCCCAGTATATGTAGCGAGTGTAGAGGACCATTTATTTCTTAACCCCTATATGGGCAGCTGGCCAAGATCCTAAATGTTCGAAAAGCTCCCTTTTGTACGACTTTTTGGTTGTCCAATACCTAGCCTATTTTGCACGTGCCCTGACCACCTAGAGGATCACCCTTCAGGTCCATTCACTTCGAGAAAAGGCTATAGGGCTGCCAGGTAGTGCCTGCAGTGTATGGCTTGATGTTCCAACTCTACAAAAACCAACAATCGAAGGGAGAGCGGATGCACTTTGTCCACGGAAAGGAAGCACTTGTTTCTGTTTCATCGTGTATGAAAGAAAGGGAGAAGGAGAAAGAAGAAGATGTGCAAATAAAAGAAAAACCACTAGGGAGGGAGGTGCACAAGACACGACATTAAATTACAGACAATTGATCCAGAAGGAGAATGTCACACAAGAACGTAAGCAAAGTCTACCGCATAGGAACACGGAATAGTCGTGTTTTTCTGCCACAGTAGTAAAATCCTAGCAAAGAACGTGCTTTTATTTTTCATTCGAATTGACAATAAATTCACATGCACCTTCAGATGTTATTCTTCTGTCTTTTTCGCCAGATCTCACGGCAAAGGAAAATTTGCGCAAGTGGATAAGGTGAGCACAGACCTCACCAACAAAGTGGGGTGTTTAAGAATGAAATGAAGGATAGACTGTTCTGTTTAGTTGCAAATGCCTTAGTGTTTTCTGTCGTGAACGATGCGACATTGTACCCCTCGAAGGACGATTTTTTCACAACACTATAAGCAATAGCAAAATCAATAGGAAAAAAAAAAAAAAAAAAAAGTGATCATACGTAGCAAAGTCACAAGTGGTTATCCGGGATCCCCACTTTCAACTCTGTAGTAACAAGTTCAAAACTGAAATTAGGGTTTAGGGTTCAAATTTTATGTTTTTTTTTTCTTTTGCTTGTTTTTGTTTTCGTTTAAGGTTGCAGTATGCTAAATTTGGTATTATTTTGGACATTGAATTCTTCTTTGACAAGATTTTTGAAAATTTTCAAGATTTTTAAAATTGGTTTGCTGGCAAAAATTTATAGAAGTGCATTTTTGCCTTACTGTTTTGTAAATTTTTTAAGGTTTTTTTTTTTAAAAGTATGATCTTTACTTTATGAATTGACGGGAAATTTGGTTAAAATGACACTTGTTTTTTTTTTAATAAATGATATGAGAAGTTGTCTCAAAATTAAGGTCTCTGTTAACCGCATCTCAACGAAGAACGAGATCTGAGCAGTGATAGGTGAATGCAATCGGATTATCAGAGAAGTGCGAGGCAAAATCACATGACAATTGAAGCATTGGTTTCGGGTTGAAAAATGTATCTTAATGGTCCGATCGCAACAAATAGATCATTCGCTTCCAACTTGCAATAAAGTGCGAGCAAAAATTGAAAAGAACAGAACATGGAGACGGAGCGACAATGATCCTTGGGGTACACCTCCATTCAAAATGACACTGACAAAGGTTTTTCAAATGAGGACGGACGACACAACTTCAACGTGATGTTGCAGAAACTTACTGTTGCGGAGATGGTTTATAATGTGAAGTCGAACAATCACAAAATTCAGTAAAGCAGCAAATCAGATACCACATAAGATTTTTCAAAAAAAATGTCGTCAAATGAGCAACGGGAATTACAATCCCTACGACAACAACTTCAAATCTTTGTCACACAACGTTGGGAAGAAGCACGTATTAGGGGACGATTGACACGCCATGAAACTGAAGGGTCAATGATAGAGGCACTATACGATCTGCAGTCAAGAGGTCAAGAAGTAGTGACCTTCATGCCACAATGTATGAAGATCGCAAGGTCTTTCTTCCAAGATCTATTCACTTCAAGGTGCGCTGCGGGAGGGGGTCACTAGGGAGAAGGAGATAGCGAACTTTCGAGAGTCAATGAGGAAGGTCCTAACAGGCCAGCAAAGAGCACTATTGGACCTCCTCCTATCTAAGGAGGAAATCTGTATGGTCCTGATACAGATGGATGAGGAGAAGACCCTAGGTGTGGATGGGTTCCCCAAAGAGTTATGGGAAACATTTTGGACCCAAATAGTCGCAGACCCATGGGGTATTACCATCACGTGTGAGAAACAAGGCATATGGGGGAGCTGGTAGGGCAGGGCGTCCTCACCTTGTTGCATAAAAAAAGGCGACACAATGGATATAAATATTTATCGTCCAATAGCCTTACTCACAGTTATCTACAAAATGCTAGCCCATCACTGAAACTCGGATCTGTATTTCAACAGTCACATGTATGCGGCCGCAATTGACCCTCCTCAAGCATTGGATATACAAGCGTGCCTAAGTTGGTTATGCATGCATGTGGCATTTAGAAGGTTGTGGGTTTGCTTCCCACTCACTTGTTGGGCCACGTGTGGTGCCAACTAGTTGGGATAATCAACTTGTATATGCATGCTATGCCGAAGCACCACCATGGGGACTCGAAGCAACGAAACATGTGTTTTGCGACTCCCTCAATCTTTCTCTCGATGAAATTGTTCGTTGTATTACAAGTGGGTTGAAATGTTGATTTGAAATGACATCTCTCTTTCTCTCTCTCTCACACACACACACACACACACACACACACACACACACACACACACACACACACACATACATCTGCCCGCATGCAATATGCAATGACAACACCTTTGTTTTCCATGAACTCGGCCATGTTAGTAGGGTCTTTAGCAGTTCGTGTGTGGTGCGTCGAGGAGTGTTGGCCTTAGTTATTTATGTTACTCGAAACACTGTTGTTAGTCGATTGGCGTGGGCGGAAACGAAAAGGAGAGCATAAACATTGCCAAAACGTTCGGTCTTTGTATCAATTAGGTCACCTACCGGTCCAACCTTCCACGCCAAAATTTCTATTTAGTGATCATTCTCCCTCCAGTTGGGTGCATGCTTAACACATACATGCGCATGCATTCAAACGCTTAAACAAAATCTAACCAAATGATGTATATAAAACGATGCTTGACTATATCTAAAAAAAAATCTCACATACGACGCTCCTTGTCCCTGGACATGTTATGTCTGTGCTATGAAAGTCGCCCGCTTTATTTTTAGATCGCACAAACATAGTGCAGCAGCACCACACATAACCAGTTTTACAGATAGTGTAATCCTTCTTTTATTGCAAATATGGTCCGATTCATGCCACCAAAACACTAGGCCCCATTGAAGCTATTTTCTAAGTTAAAGTTGTACTACGATATGTATCATGAGTTGCTCTCACAGAGCACTAGTCATACTTCACGCTATAAAAGTATGAACCGGCCATCACACAAGTGGAGCCTCATGTTTTCAGTGACGCCCTGACCACATGGCCACCAAGACAAAGTCTCGTCTACAGGGGTCGCTTTAAACAGTCGTGTTGTCTAAGCTGAACTTGTGCTTTGACGGAGTGACTCTCTCTGGCTTATATTTCATACATGACCAGGCAACTCCACGTTATTTGTTACGTTCGCACAGAGTTACTGACTAGCATTGTCATGCTCTGCATTGTCTGCTCTTTGGTCAGATACACGAACGCACATTCTTCAACGACCCTTTGACCATGTCAACAATTAATTTATCTTGTAAAAATATATATATTCCACATTTCAACAGAAGCAATATACGGGCTCCATTCAGTTTATGGTGAGCAGGGGAGAATAATTGTAATTTGTATGGTCGACATTTCACATGAAGACAGTCAAAGCACGCAATCACAAAACTTGGTTTATATTAGTTACAAGTTTGGGCTGCAGTTCCAGAAAACTATTACAATCTGCAAGCTCATTGCAAGTGCGCATCCTTACAACTCATAGACAAACCGTCATGCCCAGCTCGACCTCCCCACAAATGAGCATAAATTGCCAGCACATGATAGAGAATGTGGACATGTATAGTCTTGCATACCATGCCATGGCATGGGATAGACCATATAACATATCATAAATTTACGGTAAAGCAAAGCAAACCCCAACAAAAACAATGTTGTGCAATAACATCATTGGAAGTTTTTGAAAATCATATACATATCGATTTACACATTTATGATATGTTGTGACACAAAGACGACAGACGATACATATAAAACATAGCATAAAACCTGCTGCTTTTTTCATATTTTATCTGCATCAGTATATTTGCATCAATAAGGATTATTCATTATATAAAAGATAGCATAAAATATAACTTTTTGTTTTTTTCATATTCTATTTGCATCATTCGATTGACATCATCAATAAGATTCATTCGTTCTATTAAGCATAAAATAAAACCTGTTTTTTTTTTAATCTTCCATCTGCAGCATCGAATTTGCATCAATAAGAATTATGGGGTAACTACAGCAAAGTCACAAATAAACAATTTATAATTACACTATGGGGCAAAATACAGTTTGCAAGTGCACTTCTAACACCCTACCTAACCAAAAATATTGATTGTATATGTTGTCTGAAATGCAATTCGAAATTGTATATTGGCCCATAATAAAATTATAACTCATTTTTGTGACTACCGCGTAGTTTTGCCAATAATGATTCATTTTATAAAGCATGACAACAAACCTGTTGTTTGATTTTATTTTTTATTTACATCTTTGGATTTACATCAACAAGAATGATTCATTTTTTCAAAATAAGCATGACATGTGTTCGACTATAGTATCAAAGCATGACCATACCATTGACCATCATGCGATGTTTATTTGTACCCATATGACATACTGTTTATAAATAATATATTTCGAAAACATATCACGTTAAGAACTGGGTAGCATAGTGTACATGTACGAGGGTTGCGTGTACAAGCGTAAACGTATTCTTGTACGCATACACGTACTCTAGTACTGAGATTCATTTTCAAATTTTATACTAAACTCGAGTTAAAAATCCAAAACACAATAAATAAATAAATTAAAATAATTAAAAAAAAAAAAACTAGGCTACCAGTCGGGCTGCCCGGGTCCTGGGTGGGCAGCCCGTGCAAGGACAAGGGAAGGTCCCATCGAAATTCTTCACCAAATTTAGAATAAAAAATAAAATTTAAGAATATTTTTATTTTTATTTTTTTATTTTTTTTTGCCCAGTCGGGCAAGTGACCTCGGGTCACTCTGTTTTTTTGTACTTTGTACTTTATCGTTTGATATTCATCATCTGACTGATGTTTGAGTTATCATTCTCTATAACAATCACTGAAGGCTCATGTGAACCAACTTGGAAGTCGCCGAGCGCGAGTGAACATGGAGAGATTGTGAGGTGACGATGCGAGATGATACGGCTAGTTGTGTTATGAGCGAAGTTGTTCGGTGTCTTGCGAGGTTGATCGCAACTTTCTCGAGTGCTTTATTATTTCTTTTTGAAGTTAGCAGGTCTATTTGGTTGAGATCGAGTGAAAGCATGTTGAAGTTTCTTTCGATACGCTGGGTCCTTAGCTATGGTTGGGTCTGGTTGTCGTGGTTATGGTTGGGATTGTGATCGTGTACGGAACTACTACCAGGAGCGGACATTCGACAACAGTAGAGATGGTAGGGGTGATGCTGGACACGACCGGGGGAGGGATAGGCATCATAACCGCTATGATGAGGCGGGACGATAACCATCGGATTGAGGGAACATATACCGGGATCAGCCGCGGCGATTTGTTCTTGTCTGTTACGAGTGCGGAGAGTCGGGACACTACAAAAATCAGTGTCCACGTCTCGCGGCAGATAGCAGTTCCCGACATGGTGGTCAGAGGGGACGTTCACTGTCACCGGGACATCCTAGAAGGCACCCTGCGTAGAGATTGACTTCCGAGGAACCAGCTTTGTGTAAGCAACTCGAAAAACTTGCCAGTTCGCTAGCTAACATGAAGGCCTATGTCGATAGTGAGCAAGCTGGTAAGGAGACCTAGGAGTGCTAAGAATAGGGAGAACAAGAAGTGAGAGGAAGCAAAAGCACGGGAAGCTATGCGCAAAGACTTGAGGATGGAGATCGTGATGCATATGGGCGGGGTGTACAAAGAGGTGCATGATAGGTGAAGTGTTATTCATCAGATGGATCAGCGTCTGAATCCAAAGGTAGTGACGTGAAAGCCTTTAGTGAAAAAATGAAACGTCTGGTTATCAACGAGAAGAGGAAAAGGAGCACCGATAAAGGCCGACAAAGCCCGGTATTTTGGATCCCTAGCGTCTTAATTTGAGTTGTCAACATCCACCACTGAAACGATCACTGAAGATGAATACCGCTATCCAGGGTGCTCAGACTATTAGGAGGATAATCTCGGCAACGACTGACTTAGGGGAAAATTTAAGTATGTGAAGGATAATCTGCGTGATCTGGGAGGCCTTAATGTTGAAGAGTTGAAACAAATTTGTCGTGCAAAAGACGTGCAGTTTGAAGGAAAGAAAATAGAAATAATTTTAGACATTACGGAGAAGCGCACATGTGTCGCCTATGGTACGGACAATGAGGAGGAGGAGGAGGAGAATGCATCCGTTGGCGACACTGCGGAGGAACCGGCGGGTGACATGCAACAACAGGAGTCGAATGAGGATGATACCGAGGAGCCGTGAACGGTCGCTCACTACTGGAAGTTATATAAAACTTTGGTTGAAGAACGAAGGAGGAGAGTCTATGACGAGAATCTTGAGATTGTGTATCGTCTCGTCATCACTTTCTCAACTCTGTATGACCAGGTTCATTGGTTACGAAAATGTGTGGATTCATGGGTTAACCAGTATCAGCATTTTGGAACTAGCGTCTTCTATGGGAGAGCGGGGGGGGTGTATGTACTGACCTCTCATACGTGCCGCGCACAATATAGGGAAAAACTTGAAGATGTGGTAACACGCGATGGTGTGAGCACCTATCTGTCTGTGGGAAGTGTAGGAAGCATACCCATCTATATAGGTGGTGGCACGTTTTCGGTGTTGAGTCCTATGTCCTGTTGTCGATTAAAGCATGCCAAGCGAAGTTACTGATACTTGAGCAGTTGTACATCCGTCGTTGGTCCTCCATACTTAATATGTCCGGGAAGATCGGCCAGAGATACGACAACTACTGTAGTCGAAAAGGAAAACGGGAGCAAAGCGGGCGGAGAGATACGGCAAAGACTGAAAATCGGTCGACGGCTGTAGTACCGGTGAAGGCTAAGTTTGTTGACAACGAGGAGTGAACGACAAATATCTTCAAAATATTGGCAGCTAATGAGGAACGCGATTGTTTGAAATTCAAGTTGTACACACAGGGAGGAAATTGTTGGTGTGGAGGCTGGAAATCAATCAAATGTGCGTTTGGCAATTCTGAGGTGACGGTTAAGGACCAACGAAAAAAGTTGTACGCATGTAAATCTAATTGTGAAGATGATGATGTTTTGGAGTTTGTACATCTATGGAGGTGGAGACCGAAGGCTGGCCCGGACAAATATTTTTTTTGTACTCTGATTCGCAATCCACGACGGATGGAAGAACTGAGGAGGCGCAATCTAAAGGATTTGATTAGCCTCATGAAAGCAGTTGCTGATTTTCAGAAGCCTTCAACCACGGCTTATCTATGGCGTATTGTTACTCGTGTGATCAAGGAGATATATGGTTGGAGTGTTAATGCAAAAATTGTAGTTCGTCTGAAGTTGACGATCGAATTAGACTAGTGGAGGTCAGGAAGTTGGTTAATGACAAGATCGAGGGTTTGGATATTCCTAGCTGCTTAAGGGATGTAGCACAGAGCATTTTCTGTATCGTTTGGGTTAAAAACCCATCGGTGTATGACATATTGCACAATCAGCGGACCTTTGCCAAAGTTGATGTATCAACCTGCACATGTGCAGGCCTTCCCTACCCAAGAGTAGGTGATCCCGTGCAAGTCCGTTTGCAGGAGTTGGATGGGATTCATCCTTTGCTCTCTAGTCCGAATAATATTACAAAATTGACTCACCCTGACCGTGAGAGAGCTTTAGTAGTAAAGATATCTGTAGGAATTTGATCATGGGCTAAATGCAAAGGCAAGGAGCCCAAGGTGACTAGACTGGAAGCAGCTAGGTGTTTGATGGCAGGTACTGACGTGAAGGAGAAACACTTGGGTGTGACGGAGGTGCATCGACTCAAAGTGATGCTAGAAGGGATAGTGCTGACTCGCCTGGATAGGAATCTAGGTGAGACTCTTCTACTATGCCCCAAAGTATATTTTGAGGCAATGATGAGTAAGTTCGTGGTTTCGCCCGGGTACGTTATTGTTACAAAAACTGAAGCTTTGGTCCATCAATAGGTGTGGGAGGTGGCTAGGAATCTTGATCTACAACAATTCATTCGGTGGGATAAGAAGGGAAAGACAAGAGAGGAGCCAGACAAGAGAGGAGTATGTTATGCCTAAGTATACCTGTCGTGCTACAGGCCTATCTACCCGACATTTTTTAAACCAACCGTCAGAACTTGCAAAGTCGCGGTGCAAGCCCTCAACCACCTTCTATCCACTATACTAGTGGACTGGCATTTCAACCTTAAATCGGTTACAGCGCTTGCACCTAGGCTTGAACAATTCAATAAGAGGTTGGTGAGAAGCTTGCATGGTAACTTTGAACTTGTGTCCTCGTCGTATGAGATTAAGGACATGTTCAGTAAGTTATCCCACGACGAGACTCTTGCAGTTATGGATCGGGTGATTGACTATCACGAAGGTAAAGGAAGACATCGGATCCGCGTTAATCCGAAAGGTAAGGGTAGTACATTTGGAAGTATTGGAGGTGATGATCATTGGCGTATTTTGGAAACTTATCTGGCGTTTCGTGTGGTGGGAACTGTGGCACACTTATGCTCGAGCTACTGGTGTTCTTCTACGCCAAGTGGTGGGTATCCCAATAGGAAAGAGTACCAGTCCACCACTCGCCTGTATTATGTGCGCGTACGTCGAGTTTCGTTTTCTGCGAAGCTTGGGAAGTTGAAAACAATGTGTGTTTGGCGTCCAGCTCATGGATGATGTATCTATGGTGATTTTGCATTGGGGGAGGAAACATGTGTCTGTGGAGATGATTCGTGGTCAATTTAAGAAGTGTTACCCTGATAATTATCGCTACAGAGGACCGACGATGGAAGTGATTCTTGGGAGTTCTTGGGGATGGTAATGAGCGTAAATTTGTTTTAACCTTTTATCCGTTGTGTCCAGTCATCCAAGAACGGAGTGTCTTTGTGGGAGGAAACAAGACTGGAGTTCAAAAACGGTCAATCCTACCCTTGGGGAGTAAGGAGCAAAAAAATGTTATTGTTGGGAGTTGTCTGCACCAAATTGACAAAAATACGAATGAAATGGCAACTATACCCATGAGGGTGTTGAGCCTACAAAGAGAACTACGCATCAAGGATTTTCCCGACAACTTTATAAAACGAGTACTAAAGCGATTTTCGATTGGTCGCGAACCCATCTGGGCATGGACTTTTGGGTGGTTGTACGGTAGCTAAGCGTATTTGCTGGGAACGCAAACGAGGTGACAACAGTTGCTGCTAAGTCGTGTTTTGTTCCCCGACTTCAGTTGGCCTGTTTTCAGTGTGTTTTTTTATCGAATTAGGTCATGATTTGGTATGAGATGCTTTGTTGGTGATTAGCATAGTCATGTACCTATGGTACCCGTTGTGGGGTGTGGTGTGGTGTAAATCAACTTAGTCTGAATGTTGTTCCTGTTTATATGTAAGTTTGACTTAGTGTTGCATTATAGTGACAGGGCGAGTGAACTTCAATTTTTTTAGTAGTCGATTGGTGTGGTGTGTTGTTGATAGGTTTGATAGTCTTTTGTAGTAGCAGAACGTGTGAACTTCGATCCCTGTATCTACTTGATGGCATGTGTTTTTTATAAGTTGATTGGTGTGGTGTGTTGTTGATATGTTTGATCGTCTTTTGTATTGGCAGGATGTGTTTGGTTTCGACCCCTGTACCTACTAGAGTCTATTTTCTATGAGAGTGGGCCGCTCGGACTGGTATCAGAGCCCGGTACCGACGAAAAAATTGACTCAGATAAGGGTACGAACTTTGGATTTTTCCTCTAAGGACCCCTTGACTCATATTTTGAAAACTATGAGGTTAATGATTGTGGTGCTTTTCGGTCTTTTGAGTCAAACGTCGTTTACCCCGCAGTCATCTCTATAAATGCTAGCAGGAGGATGGCAGAGGAGGGTGAGCGGATAGTCGAAGTCATCAAGGGTAGACGTTGAGGTGGTAACCCCCTGATGAGCACTGCGTGGCGGCAGTCGGAACCAGTCGAGGAGCCATACCGGCCGCCTTGCAATAATTTGTTTCGATAATTTTTATTGTATATTTTTAATTGTACTTTATACTTTATCGTGAGATATTCATCATCTGATTGATGTTTTGAGTTATCATTCTCTATAACAATCACTCTGTTAGCCTAGAAAAACAAAAAAAAATGAAAACGAACTTTTGTAACAAATATATGTAATGCAGAAACATGACACAAACAACTTTTGCTAGGGAGTTGTCCATGAATTCCCAACCAGTCGAAACTAAAAAAAAGGTAATATTATCATAATAATTGAAAAACTATTGAAAACTTGAAAAGTATATATTTGAAAGTTTTCTTTCAAGTTTTTGATGTTTAAGTCGAGCTTGGTTGAAAATTTGGGTATGACTCTGGGGCAAAAGTTTTTTGTATTATTATTCTGCATAACATAATTTTATTTTATTTTTTATTTTTTTTATTTTTTTTTATTTTTTTTTAACGTAAGTGTACATGGGATTTTGGGTTCGTACGGAGTGTTACCCAAGTTAAAAACAATGACCTCCATCATGACAAATGAACCTGCTGTTTTTTTCATCTTATATCTACGTTATTGAATTTGCATCAATAATAATCATTAATTGTTTTTTAAAAAAACATGACATGTCGTCGTTTATAGTCTCAAAGGAAGACCGTCAGGGGAGAAATAACAAAGCTATGTTCCCAGGGGTCCCCTATATAAGCCTTAGGAGTGGTGGTAGGTAGCTATTTAATGTGAATTAAAATAATTTGAAAGATAAAAATAAAAAAAAAGGAGACCACACCCATGACCAACACACGACATTTCGCAATGAGTTTTCCTATGCCAAACCCAAAATTTTTTATTTTTTCCTCGAGACAAGAAACACATAAAAAAACGTTGTGTATGCATCAACATGTTCACAATCTCACACCCTCCACATCACAGTGGTGTTGAGCGTTCGGTCCCCTAGGGGGACGCTTCTTGCAAGACTTCTTCGCAGTAGAACTTTCATCACTCACGATTTTGCAGGACTTCTTCACAGTAGAGCTTTCGCTCCGACCGAGTGCGCTAGTCGTACCTCTGTCGCAAACCCCTACGACAGGATAGAGGTTCCACTAAGCACAACTTAGCTCTGCCCAAGGGGTTGTCACCACCCTTGGACAGGAGTATCCCCGCCGAGCTACCGAACCACTTGTGAAAGTTGCTTGAGTGCAATTGCAAAGGTGGCCTAACTTAGGGTGTTTCTCGTACGTTGTAGCATAGAGCGTACATGCGGTTGAACACCTCAATCGGACCTGTACGAGAGTCAACGCTCTGAGGGTTAATCTCCCAAGCACAACTCATAGTCGATAGACTAGGACGTTCTATCTAACAACGAGACAATAAGATCACAAATAAAACACAATCGATTACTACCATGACGAGGTTGCAACCTTAAGTTTTTTTTTTTTTTTTAAAACACATTGACTGCGCTTCGTATTCACGATCGGACATTCATTCGAACATTACGTGTGTTTGAGTGTGTGTGTGTGTGTGTGTGCGAGAGAGAGAGAGCATTGCGTTCATGTGTGGAAGTAGGTGCGTGCGTGGACGACGCACACTAGAGAGAGAAAAAAAGAGAGGAAAAAAAAAAAACAAAAAACGTTATGCATATCTCGAATACAAGGTATGTACCTTGTATTCAAGGGTACCTTTTATCCAAAATTTTAACAGTCATTTCTTGGAACTCGTTTTTCATATGTAACTTGAATACAAGGTACGTACCTTGTTTTCGGGTTAAGACGGTAGTTTATTTTTCACATTCAACCCATATCTCTTGATGACAGAATTAAGCGGATGTCGCGCGCCAGACTTTGAATAAATATCGTGGCGACATAGACCTTGTCATATTAACTAGTCATAAATGAATATGCAAGCAGTCACAAGAATGACTTACTATGCAACATCCATTACCACGAGGTCCTCATTGACTTTGAGGATCGCCTTCGACAATCATGTGTCGGCTGAGATGCGTTTTGAGAGGCTAATCTCTTTACATTAAACAATCATGAGTGTGATTGCAAGACCTACCATTTTCTGCACCTTGGGCAAGTGAGCTGTAGGTGGGCTCCGAACCTTGGTGACAACCAAACGGCTTTGACCCTTAAAACGAGGCTCTATCTGCAAAGGCCTGAAAACATGTCAAGGGGTTTGATATTGACAATCGTCACGGACCTTAGCGTCCAACTATAATTTTTTTAAAAATAAAAGGTAAAAAAAAAAAAAAAAAATTCTCAATACAAATCTGCTCGATCCTTACGTAGGTTACAATAGATTACGTGGATACACGTAATATAAATACAACAGAGTTATATGACAGAAGGTGATCACTCTTGCAATCAAAGTGTGACTCCCTTCAAAATAAACACATTATGGCAGACAAAGTCAATCTCGACTTTATCTCACAAAACATGCATGCAATCACACCTAAAATTTAACATCGTCAGATCATGCAACTACTCTCTACACTCATACCCGCTTCTCCACACAAGAACCAACCTTCATCCAACCTTCCAAAAGAAAACACTCAATCCTTTTTAAATGAGTATTTGATAAAAGTTTTGGTAAAAACTCAAATCAATGGATATTCTCATTCAATGGATATTCTCATATATTTATTTAATATTCATTCCTTTGATTGATTTTTTATAATAACATTGAGCTAAAGTACAAAGTTTCATTCTATTGAATCAATAAAAAGAGAACAATTAAAAATAAGTTGCAACTTATTTTCAATTGTTCTTTTTTTATTGATTCAATAGAATGAAACTTTGTACTTTAAGAAATATTTTAACCCATAGGGGATAAAGTCTTAGGTTGAGTAATGATAATGTGTTTAAAGTGGAGTCGGAAATCGACATGTTATCAAAAAATAACAGAAGATGATCCTCGTATAATCGGATTAAAACTAGTTAGATCTAGAACCGAAATGATAAAAAAAAACATGTAACATAACACAACTCAATTCTCCAATCTTTAAGTGTATGGAGAGTAAACCTTCATATCATATCTCACTCAGTAGCCTAAAGTCTGGTTTTATATAATATTAGAAGATTTGAAAAATTTCGACAGCATTTCCCATATAGAGGGTCAATTGCTAAAGTTTTTTTTACAAAATATAACATAATTTTTTGAAGCTTTGAACTTTTTGACAATATTTTCTCTAGAGAATGTGTCTTTTCATAATTTATGATCAGCTGAATATGAAATATGAAAACTTTATTGGACTTTACAGAGTCAAATTTGGTTAAACTTTATGACTTAGCAAAAATTTAGGCAGTATCTCCTTTAAAGAAGTAGACTTCTTAAATTTATACTAAGTCAGATATGAGTTCATAGAAAAAAAATAAACTTTGTCAAGATAGAATTTAACAAAATCTTTAGATTTGTGAAAAAAATTATAACATTTCTCTTATAAAAAATAAGCTTCTCATAATTTGTATAAAGCTAAATACAAAATTTAAAAATAACTACGACTCCACAAAGTCAAATTTTACCGAATTCCCTGATGTAGTAAAAATTGGAAAAACACTTCCCCTTTGAAAATATGTTTCTCATATTTTCACTAAGTCATATATGAACCTCATATAAAAAATAAACTTTCTAAATGAAATATTTAACTATCTCTTTGAATTTGCATAAATTTGGGCAGTACTTTCATGCTGAAATTGTCTTTCTTAAATTTATGCAAAGTCAAACATGATAAATAAACTTAACTTTGAAAATACAAAATTTGAACTAACTCTTATAGCTCTAGCACATGGCGAGCATCTAAAGCAACTACCTATCAGAAGATAACTAAGACTAAACTCGAAGTTATACTCATAGTTGGATAAACACAAATAACCAACATAAGTCTCTTACCAAAACTCTAACGTTGTTTTCACATAAAATAATTTATCAATTATCCAAATGACTAACCCTTTATCCATCTTACATATTGCATGACGCTAGACAGTTTTGCTTAAAAACAATGTTTGGCATGCCTTAGGTTATGCACAATAGTTCTGCTTAGACAATTTTTACATATTGCACTTAGATTAACCCCTTACCCTTCCTCGGGCATATGATAACATAATTCTGCTTAGAAACAATGTTTAGTTGCCCTGAACTGTTTAAATATCATAAGTTTAATCATTTCTTTAACTTGTATTATGATATGGGAAGGACTTTCAACCATTATGCTTATAAACAATGCTTAGTTTGTCCAATTTACTTTCAATTATACTCTTAACTTTGTTTTTTATTTTTTTACTGGTATGATTTAAGCTGAACCATTTTGTCGAGAAACAATGTCCAATTGGTCGTTCACATGCAAATATAGATAAATATTTTCAATGTATATTCGTTTGTACTTTTATTGTCCGTGGCTTTAAATGAAATCATTCTGCTTAGAAACAATATTTAGTTTTTTACAAAAAATCCTCCCTCTAAACAAAACAAGAGGCTGAAGTATTCTGCTTAAAACAATGTTCACGCTATCTCAAAGTCACATAAAAGCATAAAGTCGGACCATTTTGTCAAACTTCAGTAAAAAACCTAAAAAATAAATAGATAGACCAAACTATTATGCTTAAAAACAATGTTCGGCCTCAAAAGTCAGACAAACAAACCCTAATAAATAAACACAGCAAACTATACCTTCTGCTTAAAAGCAATATTTGGTCCTTCAGAAACAAGCAAGAGACATAACACTGAGTCATTCTGCTTATAAACAATGTTCAGTCTTTGATCGACCTAGTCCGACGTATGCAATACCACTTTCCTCTCACCTTCCCTCATTTTATCCCCTAGTATGATTTCAGTCAGAACAAAATGAAACTGAGATTCACGCATGCAGTCCTTTCAGTCCTCTCACACAAACTAGAGAGATGTAATGGTAGGGGCATAGTGGGCTCACAAATAAGGCAAATGAGGTATATCTGACAGTTCTGTCTCGAGAGCCTCGCATAGGCTCTAACACAACTTCCGCAATCGGTGGGGCGAACCTCCCACAGAGGCCTTGGCGCAGATTACAAATTTTCAATCCCGCCCGCCGTCTTCCTCTCATAACCAAACAGACTAAGACTAAGAGTGAGAAGGAGAGAAGAAAAATCATGAAGTCACTCCGATACAAGGAGGGTGCATTCAGACTCGCGAGAGAGGGTCTTGATTCCTTTATTTGTCTTAGGGTCTCACAATGGCGGCCAAGTACGCGATAAATTGGCCAAACCATGACTAAGTGTAGAACAAACGGTACCATGATGAACCTCCAAGTCGCAATGATAGCCTCCTTTGCAGCCTAACCACTTCCCCAAGTCACAATGTCATTGCCTCTAATCAAATTGCCGCTACACAGCCTAGAAAATTGACAGTCAAATAGAGCACCCCCTGTGTTCTTCTCAAATGTGTGTTGCGTCCAGCCTCGGCAACACCCCGGAAGATGTAGCAATAAGCCACGAGGCCTGAATAACCTCTACCAATCAGTTTAAACTTAACGGCAACACTTGAATACGTGGAAACACCGGTAGCAGGAGCGGCAATAAAGGAAAGACGACAAAGGTTTATGTATCAACGATCAATAACGAGACGTGCGGCAAAACCGAACCCTGTCGAGCAAGAGGACAACAATAGCAAAAGCATCGCGCAACCACAAGCTCATGTAGCAGTAACACACTTGTCATCGGCATCAACAGTGATAGTCCTAAATACACGAACAGTGACCTAACCTCGGCATGTTTGAATTGGAGAAGGCAACAACGGGATTTACCGAAAAATCAACCGCATTGACAGTTGTGGACACTGCAACCATTCGGGTATGGAGTCACAACAATGCAATGAAATATACAGTAGGAGCCACGAAAGCATGGTCGCAACTGCGATGTTGGCAGCAATTGAAAGCCTAAAAACATCAGTACTTATATCTCGTTTGACTAATTGGTAGCTGCTTCCATCGGGCTTTGCTGCCGACAATCGTTAGCTACTGTCTAGTTTCAACATACATACTCTCACTTAAACATTTTTCACACACTGTGTTAAAAAAAAAACGATACTTTTAAAATGTCAGTTGCAGCAATAGTATTGACAAAAGTTTTGCTGACCAACGATAACATGCACAATTGTCGACCTTGTCCCAACTTTTAGTAGACGGATAAACTTCACATGTATCTTTCGTTAAAACATGGAAAGATATGGACGGAAAGTGATTGTCAACTACAGTGCAGCCATAAGGGTGAAAGTCACCCCGCGGACGATAAGTAGGATCCAAAATCGAGAAGTCAATCGTGATCATAAACACTGATATCGAGTAACAGGATCTCAATGGCAACCACGAACGTGACTATAAGCAGAATCTGAATAACAGCTCGATCATACTAACGAGAACGAGCATTATGAAGAAGCACATTGGGATCAGGATGGCGGATTCAATGACGAACGGAGATGTGCGGCGACGGATCCCGTTCTACTGCTCACTAACGGTGCGAAATAAGAATGAACCTTATACTGGAACATTGGAAGATACACTGCTGCCAATAACTAGCAACCCCCTCTTTCTTCACTTTGCTCCCAAATAATTCACTATCTTTCGAGTACCAATAGACATGCTCACTCTCAAACCCTTCACAACAACTCGTCTTCGGCAGGCGGTGCGCATAACTCATAATATCCTCTCTCTCGATAATACCCCCAACATATGAACGCACTTGGCTGTTTGTATAGCTAGGTTCAGCTGAGATAAAAAATGAGATACCAAGTTGCGGTAGAAAACTAGAGACATAACAACGAGCAACAAGTAAGAGGGAGATCGTTGTCACCCTCAGGAACTCAAGGAGCACCGTTGGCGCCAGTACAAGCACGACCGCGAAGACGAATGAAAGGGGCATAGGGAACTCGAACGACTGCAAGGGAGGTGACCATAGCCAAACTTGCGACAGTTACAATGTCGATTACCAAAAACACTAATTATAACAACGAGCATCAATGAGAATGATCATGGAGGCGGACATGATGAGCATCTTCCATGTAGGCACTCCAATCCCCATTTTCGTTCTTCCCTCCTACTGCCTCTTTCTTGTTTCTTCCTTCTCCCCACATATTCGTTCAGCCTCGAACACCTATATTGACTAGACCACCAACCTATAGTTAAGACTAACAACATCATTGCACTCACGATGGTAAAAAACCCCAACTTATCTCTTTAGATCGCTCAGTTCTGCCAAAAAAATAGGCAAGAACGACATTGTTGAATCTCGTTCCTCCCTTCTTCTCTTTCGTTTTCAGCAGTCCCGATATGGCTTCAACTCGCTCTACGAGCGTCACGCTGTCTGACAAATCTTGAGGGCAAAAACAAGGAAAAACTTCAGTCGTCAGACCCTCTCTCGATTTATGTATATTATCCTTGCGCAAAAGTCACGCTAATCTTCTCTCTCTCGTTCCAATGTTTTTTTTACGGATGTCTAGACGGACAATGTCGGGGTCATGACCCAAATATATCATCCTTGAAGCTGGTCGACCCCATGTAATTCATAATCATTTTATTATGTTTGTCTGAAGATATCCGAATCCGAGCTCAAATATGTATTCCAACAATTCAGGGGTGTATCAACTGAGCTAGGTAATTTGGTACCAGGATCGTTTTCGGTATCGGCACTAAAACCGATCCCAAAACACAGAATAAAGTAGAGACAAAAATAAAAATAAGAGGGGGCGAGATTTTGAGAGATAGAGGACCGTCGACTCTTCCTCGATCTCACCAATCAGAGCTGCTGCCGTGATCGGTAGAAAAACCGAGGGGGATAGTCCACCGAACCCTCAACCCTTCAGTTTTCTTTTATATGTCATGTCGATGGTAGTTGGCCTTGATCCTTGAATCTCCAAGATGAAAGTCCAATACCGTAATTAATAATATTAGGCCTAAGGTTGAAATTAGGGGCCGCGCAAATCGATATAAGTGGGTGTTCTGCGGCACTCGGCCCTACCGACATACACCAAGTTCACACCTTGGCCTCCCAACTAAAACCATGGTTGCCGAACTCCAACATCTACCACACGGAGAACGGATCGGTGTTCTTATCCCACCGCTCTCTCCTTTCAACACACAAGCCGCACCGCCGCCGAGCCTAACCTCGCATGAGCGAACACACATCACGGTAAAACGTACCAACCAAGGAAAAAAACACTTAGTTCTAACGTAATCAAACATAAAAAGACTAACCGACAAGTCTGTCGGCTCGCGATATCAATAAAAAAATTATGCGCGTCTCAACGTTGCGTGCCCAAGATTCTCTATTCTTCCTATGCACAAGTGGTTAACGACCTCCTGAAATTTCAGAATGAAAGATCCCGAAGTCTGTTAGGAGAGGTATGAAATCATTGGAATCACCTGAAGACACTTCATGCCATTTCAAGAGTTACAGATGGTTTGAGGGTCATATTTTATATATTTTTTCTTTATTTTTTTTGCCTGTTTTTATTTTGATTCAACGTTGTTTTGGGCCACTTCAAGTCATTTCATGAGTTTCAGGTGGGGAGGCCTGAAACGTCAGAAAATGTTTGAAGTGGCTGAAGCTTCTGAAAGCGGTTTCAGGTCCCCCCATCCAAATGGTAGGATTGATGCATCTCAAACCGCTTTCAAATTTTCAGCAACTTCATATTATTTCAAAAGTTTCAGATAGGGAGACCTGAAACCTCTGACATGATATGAAGTGGTTGAAGCTTCTGAAAGTGGTTTCAGGTCCCCCTATCCAAATAGTTGGATGGGGGAATCTGAAACCACTTTCAGATTTTCATCCACTTCATATTATTTCAGGAGTTTCAGTTGGAGAAACCTGAAACCTCTGAAATGATATGAAGTGGCTAAAACTTCTGAAAGAGGTTTTAGGTCCTCCCATCCACTTCGGATCATTTCAGGAGTTTCAAGTGGGGAGACCTGAAACCTCTGAAATGATATGAAGTGGCTGAAGCTTATGAAAGCGGTTTCAGGTTTCCCCATCCAAATGCTTGGATGAGGGAACTTGAAACCGTTTTCAAAAGTTTCAGCCACTTCAAGTCATTACAAGAGTTGCAGTTGGGAATCTGAAACCTCTGCAATGACCTGAAGTGGCTGAAGCTTCTAAAAGTAGTTTCAAGTTTTCCCATCCAAGTACCTCACACCCGTCTGAAACAGATGAAAATATTCTGAAAATAGAGACATCTGTTAATCTTCTCTCTTCCTATGAACACACAGTTTATTTAAAAAAAAAAGTGGTCTCGTCTCTCGTGGTGCACTAAATTTTTAGATTAAACCTTGTTTCCTGACACTTACAAAAAAAATGGCAGATACCCTTATAAGCGTATTCGCACCGACAATGGTCTATGTCCCGACCAAACCCCCCACCACGCTTGACGAAACCCCTGTGAAAGCATTGCTCCGTGCTGCCCCAGACAAACCCGTCCATAATTCTGCGCTCTCATGCCCGGGATCTCGGCCCACATATGGTCATGTGGAGTAGGTGTGGCCCACGAGCGATCCCGATGAATCGCACATAGGCACGGTATCTGACGGTTTAAGGTCTCTCACGTCTTTTTGTGACGGTTATGACAGCCTGACAAGTTTGCTATTGGTTCCCACGACCACAACCTAGGGGGGGAACATAGTGGGTCATGTAGAAAACGACAGACTCATCTCATTGGTAGTTTTTTACACGGCCTCCTCCTCAGCGGTTTATGAAACAGAGCGAAATGACGCAATGACCTTGCCTTTTTGGCGCTGACAAAGGGAGACCGGTTTGTCAGTAAAGCATTAAACCACCACTACCCCTGATCCCGATTTTCACTGTGCACCGAGTTTTGTCAAGCTGGGGCAGTTTTGTCCAAGAAGGAACAAAAAAGAAGAAGAAAAAAAAAACCTTCCCCAATGCCACAATAACCACCAGATATATTCTATGAGACACTTGTGTAACTGTGGCCTTAGTTAGGGCGTGTTGCAAACAAACAACGGAAAAAAAAGAACTCCCTTATGCTGTGATTGATGGCAGTTACATGCTACAACATTATGACAGTTACGTGTCACCCGTCAAATACGCCTTGCCTGGCCGGAAGGGCACTGCAATGAAATGAAACCAAAACAAACAAAAACTACAACCCCACATAGTGGCCAAATATATTTCTAAAGCACTTTTCTTATGTGATCCCCTAGTGAGGCCTTCCTTAACGGATTTTTTTTTTTTTTTTTTCATTTTTATCTCGTCGGCCTCCAACCCTGCCCTGAGCCCCGTGTTTCCAGGAGTAGGCTACTGGATGAACTTTGCGTTTGCCTATGAAAGGTAGTGATAGTTTAATTCCCTTATATTCACATAAGGCAAAGATCATAACGTTGTATCTTTCTGTGTTTTAGGTTAACATTCAGGACCTCGCTCCACGACTCTTGAAATGTGCAAAATGAGAGTGAATCTTCTGCTAGAACATGGAAACATACACTGCCATGATTTTTGTTTTTTGTTTGTGTAGAGATTAGTGGAGTTTGGGCAAACAAGATTCACTTATTTTTTTTCCACACAATGTAGTATTCTACAACTACACTAGTGCATGTGGGCCGAGACCCCCGCTGCCGACAGGGGTCTCCGCCCACATGCGTCTGTGTAGTTGTAAAAATCCTATTCCTTAAGCGACATTGGCTAGGGGGGGGGGGAAGGTCGATGACGCGCTGCACGCCAGATTGATGTCGAAGTTTTGGTGAAGGGCGGCGGATGAAGGCGATCAAGGGCGTGGGAGTGTGCAGAGGGGTGTGCGTACCAAAATGTTCACAGCGCGCCATTAAACGCTAGCACGGGCCTCGGGGGCGAGGCACACGACTGACATTAATGCAGACAAACATCTTGGAGGAGAGCCATCCGATATGTTGGCAACTTTTTTTTTTTTTTTTTCCCAATCGGGCGTCGTTTTGTGTCCCCTTTTTTTTTTTTTTTTCATTTCTCGCGCTTGTCGTTTTTTTTTTTTTTTTTCTCCTTCTTTTTTTTTCCATTTCCCTCGCAACTGTCATTTTGTGCCCCCTGGTAGGCCGTCGTTGTTTCTGCGGACGAACACCTTGGAGGCGAGCCATTTGAACTGAGTTTGAGGTCACCCACTGCATTTATTGTTTTTACTGGCGTAGCCTGCACCGAAGACACTTAGCTAGTCTATACTATGTGATGCGCGAAGGAAGGAAGAGAAATACCGAATCGTGTGTGCCCAAAGTAAAAATTCAAAGAAAACATTAAAAAAATCATGATATGGTGTCTGCCTTAACTACTCTCATGTACAAAACGAGAATGAATCTTATGCTAAAACATCGAAAAGTACACCACCATGACTTTTGTCTTTTGTGCATGTCGAGAGTGAAGGCCTCACTCCACTATTCCACATTCACAAAAGATAAAAATCATGGCGGTGTATCTTTCCATCTTCAAGCAGAAGATTCACTCTCGCTTTGCATATTTTGAGAGTAGTGGAGCTAGGCCTTGGATCTTATTCCCCTAGAACATTAAAAGATACACGATCATGATTTTTGCCTTTTGTGAGTCTCGGGGAAATGTTTACTGCATAGCATAGTTGATAGATCGTTTGGCAATGTGTGTGAGAAACATGCGGCCCCAGGACGACCTCATTGCACCCTTTTAGTGAAATTCCATGAAGCGCAGAGGACCACGCCATGTAAAAAACTACCGAGTCAAAGAGCCTCGTTCGACACCACTCGAAAATACTTGAGTTTCAAGTGCACACTGCATGAGAAATTGTGACTCGATTTATGGTTCCATGCACACTTGAGGAAACCCTTGAACAGGCTGCACTTGAAACCGAACTTCACAGCTCGATCAATCCTGGACTAGGATCGCCTCCTTGAAAAAAAGAAAAACAAAAAAAAAGCTCCGCTTGGAGTGCTGGCGGTATCCCCTCGCACTTGAACTCAAGGCTCCCCAGAGAGGTACCTTGAGTGCAAGTGCGATTTTGCCCTGGCCGCACTTGAGTTTTGAGGGCGGGCAGTTGAGAGCTGGAAAGTAGAAACAACTCCGGGGCGACGTTAGGGTGGGGTCGAACAAAGAATTTTCCTTGAACCCTTGAGTTCAAGTGGTGTCGAACTAGGCCCAAAGAGTCCGTAGGTTTCTACACGGCCTACTCCGTTTCCCCACTACGCCGTGGTTGCAGAAACCAATGGGAAACAGGTGTGGCTGACTAAGGGTCTGATTCCACCACTACACTACAACCCAGGTAAAGTGTAGTTTTGAGATCCCACGACTTTTCAACGTTGTTGCCGCCTCCGAAATATTTTGCATGCGTTTCATTTGGGTGTGTCGTGGCATCACGTCCGCGAAGGGCGGGAACGTAGTTACTACAACTTTTGTGTAGACTGTGAGGGTTTCACGGCCTCGAAAAAGAGGGAGCAATTTTTTTTTTTTTTCCATATTTTTGTGTCTGTTTGTAGAGGTTGGAATGTCCGAGGTCCGTGAACTGGGGAATTGGGGCAACCCGTGCCACAAAACCGTTCGCCTTGAACTGGCACCCATAAAGAGGGCTGCGGGTCCACTAAGACCACAAAAGAACTCGGCGCTGTGGGATCCAATTTATCTTTTTCACCCCTGGCCAACGTCGCTGACATCTTCGTAGTACTTTTTTTTTTTTTTTTTTTTTTTTATTTTAAAAAAAGGATATTTGTGTTTAAAAAATAATAATAAAAAAAATATTTGGGGGTTGATTGATTGATTGATTGGTTGGTTTTTTTTTTTTTTTTTTTTTTTAATTTGGACCATTTCTCGATTTATGCGTGTCATCCTTGCGTAGGGGCCAAGCTAATCTTCTATGTATCGTTCCAATTTTAATGGATGTCCCGAAGGATAGTAGTACTTTTTCACCACTACATTGGCAATGTTGTGGTGGGATCAGACCCTATGGCTTGGACCCCACTGGGCGGCGGCGTGGAAAAGTTTTGGCCATAAAAAACGGCCGACTGTGTTTGGAAAGAAGTTTCCGCATTTTGTTGGGGCCCCACCGCCGCCCTGACTTTCGGGACTGGAAACTCCTTTCCATGCCCGATTAGGAAATCTGCCCAGGGTGTTTCTCGAAAAGGCAAGTAGGGTTGGGGATGTGGTCCAGGCCCTTCTATCGGCATGCACCAGGACATGTCCGTGTGTGGCCGTGCGCGACGACGTGTGCCGCACGCCACACAGGTACCGTGCACATCACAACGGCCTCGCATGGTCCGCATGCCGCCGGGGCACGACTGTGCACGAAAATGACCGTTGAGAATATCGGCGAGTGTCTCACTCCATCACCCCCCAACTTGAACACTCGCCCGCCCACTCCTGCCGTTGGTACCCCTGTTCCCCGACACGGTCCTTCCAAAGTGGGAGTGCATGCACGGAGCACTGACGGGAAGCCATAGCCGGCGATTGTGGAAGGTGGTGCGATCGTCAAGCGGCCGCCAGGGCTGGTGTGCAAGGGCCGACGCTGTTCCCATAACAGTGACATTGTGGTCATATTTCCATCGGATGTGGCTAGTGCGGAGGAGGAGTGGGAGGACATGATGTTCATGCTCATTCTCCTCATGACCAAGTGGGTGAATAGGCGCAACGTTGCGGCCATGACCATTCTTGAAGCAGTCGCCATCACCCCATTCATGTTCCGGGATGTATCGGGGGCGCTGACGATGCTTGCAGGGGTGGTGGTTCACGGAATGGGGTTGAGCTGGTTGGCAGCGCAGGAGTTGGGAAGACACTTGAGGTTTCGGAGAAGACGTTTGTGGATGTTGGAGCGTAGCGAAGGTTTGTGGAAGGACCTGCAAAAGGTGGGTGGGGAGCACGATAAGGCGTTCGTGCGGTTTTGCCGATTACTGCGACCACTGTTTTTGCAAGTTCTCCAGTGCATCACCCCCCATATCCAACGTTCGCCTACCAATTTTCGGTTGCCTCTACCGACTGGACAGAAGTTCGCTTGCGCACTGATCCGATGGGCGACGGGCGGGTACTACCGGCAATCCGCCCACAGTTTAGGTGTGGGCCTTGCAAGTGCGTGGAGAAGCAACGAGGACGTGGCAGATGCTATCATCCACGAGTACGGCCACCTCCTCCAATTCCCTACAGGAAGGCGTTTGGAAGAAGTCCAGAATGCTTTCGAGGCGAAGGGGTTTCTCGGATGTGTGGGGGCCATCGATGGGACACGTGTATATTGACAAGCCGAAGGGGACGCGGTCAGAGTGCTATTATCATATCACTAGAGACTTCTCGGTCGTCGCGCAGGTTGTGTGTGACAGCGAGTGCAGAATTGTCAGTGTGTATATCGATTGCCCTGGGTCGGTGCACGATCTTGTGTGCTGCGGATGTCGCCACTGTACCACAACACCATGGCAGGCAGAGGTGTGTTATGCGAGGGTGGAGCTATCATGCACGATTGGACACACGTGGGTCGTTCACAAGCGGTTATCGGGTAGCTGAAAATTCAGGAATGAAAATTCTGAAGTGAGAGTTTTTGGCAGTCTAAAAATCCTAAATGGTCCTGAAGTGGTGAAAGGTCGAAAGACCCTGAAAACCACCTGTTTAGGCAGGTTGCATCCTGAAGTGGTGAAGGGTGTCTTGAAGTGGTCAAGTGAGAGTTTTGGGCAGTCTGAAAATTCTGAATGGTCATGAAGTGGTGAAAGGTTCGAAGACCATGAAAACCACCCTTCACCACTTGAGGATGCAGCCTGCCTAAACAAGTGGTTTTCAGGGTCTTCGGAGCTTTCACCACTTCAAGACCATTCAGGATTTTCAGACCTGAATGGTCCTGAAGTGGTGAAAGGTCTGAAGACCCTGAAAACCACTTGTTTAGGCAGGCTGCATCCTGAAGTGGTGAAGGGTGTCCTGAAGTGGTGATGAAAAATACGACTGTTGTTAACCTTCTCTCGGGTCGTTACCTGCTTGGAGATGTCGGTTACCCCCTTCTCCCGTGGATCATGACACCTATGGGAAGATTCGCTAGAACTGATGCAGATCGGATTTACGACGAATGTCACTCAGCGGTGAGATCTTATATAGAGCAGACATTCGGACGTTTGAAGACCGTATGGAGGAATTTCATCCGCACTCACATTGCGAACTTGGAGACGCTGCGCAAGGAATTCATGGTTGTGTGCATACTACACAACCTCATGATTGAGCACAGGGTGGAGATCGACCCGGACCTGTTCAACAACAGTAGTTACAGTGAGGGTGACGGGCCGGCACGCAACCCCCGTCGACGCCGGCTCCGCCAACAACGATTGCTACGTCACATTCCTGATATGAACATCGAAGCCGTGCCGGACATTGATCCTACTTACGGCTCCGACCTTGGAGCGTGGGTCAGGGCTACCTTGATTGGACATGTGGCCCATCATGGTGCACTACCACCATGTCCGTGGAGATAGTGCAGTCGTCGCTGTGTGTGTGGGTGTGCGTGAACCTGTTGTACCGAACAACCGACGATTTTTTTGTGAATGACAATATGCCTCTCTCTCTCTCTCTACCCATTCCAACATTTTATCATTCTATCCATCTCTCTCTCTCTCAAGATTGGTCGATTGATCGCTGTTTTGGTGTGTCAATGCAGTGACGTTACATGTCCACGCCGGGTGTCTTTTTTTACGAGTCCGCAATTTGTTTATTTGATTGATTGATTGATTGGTTGATTGATTGATTGTTGGGTTGATTGAATGATTGATTGATTGATTGATTGATGATTGATTGATTGATTGCTTTATCATTTTACTGTTCGCCGAAGAATTGATTGAACAATCTTTTGGCAGACCGACTGGTCGATCGTTTGATGTCTCTCCACCCGTTACTGCATCGGTTTGTCATGTATATATATACGTCACAACCCCTCGTTTGTTGTCCTCTTCTCCCTCTCTACGTACGGTTTACCGGGTAGTCTTGTTTGACTATATATATATATATATATATATATATATATTGTCGGTGAAACTCCGACGAAACAGTTTGTTACAGCCCCTCGTTTGTTGTCCTCTTCTCCCTCTCTGCCTACGGTTTACCGGGCAGTTCTGTTTGACTATGCCCGGTAAACCGTAGGCAGAGAGGGAGAAGAGGACAACAAACGAGGGGCTGTGACAAACTGTTTCGTCGGAGTTTCACCGACAATATATATATATATAATATATATATATATATTGTCTTACAACACCCTCTGTCCACAACCTTTTGCGTTCCAGTCTGCCCCCGTTGATAAGGGTTGATCGACACATAAGGGTTTAACATGTGTCATGTCCAGCCCGTTGCAATCGGTGAAAGGTGTAAGAGGCAAAGAAGAAAGGCATAGTGAACCGACATACTACACAAGAAAGGAAATCCCAACATCAATGAAGACCAAAAACCCATCAATGAAGACAAAAAACCGATCATACATGACAAGTCCCACATGCAAAGCGGACCTGGTTCGTCATCGACAACTGTCTTTCCCCTTTCGTGAACTTGTAATGTTGTCAATGTGGTAACATCTGAAATGAAGTGAATAGAAGATGAGGAGAAAAACGACCAGAAAAATAAATAAATACAAAACTCGGAATAAAACCAACAACCGATGCAGACAAGGGCGTCAAAATACAAACATCGCAACACATACCAACCTTGACCATTACATTCCATATCCAGTGCAGTCCACACCCAATACAATATGCGCTCACACGAAGAGAGATAGAAAAGAGAGAGAGAGAGAGAGAGAGAGAGAGAGAGAGAGAGAGAGAGAGAGAGAGAGAGAGAGAGACTAAACCCTATTTCAATAGAGTGTTTACAAAAAGTTCCGAAACACGCATGCGATGATAGGACAATTGGAATGTAATCGTTCAACGACGCAGCGTTAATGCTGCGTCCAAGCCTCATGACGCCAAAAAAAAAAGGCCCACATGTGGCCATCGCGGCGGGTCAAGCGTTATCCGGTCATCGTCGCCCTCGTGCGAACATGTCCTCCATCGCCAACTCCTCTCTCTCTCTCTCTCTCTCTCTCTCTCTCTCTCTCTCTCTCTCTCTCTGGAAGGCAGGCTACCACCTGTTACGCGCAACCCTGAGGTCATCCTCCGGGTACCAAAACTGGATCGCCCCATGCAGGTAGCCTCTCTCCCGAAGTGGATGCTCCATGTGCGCCACATAGCATGCGTTGTTGCTACTGGTCCCCACGTGCTCTTCGGCGATGGCTGAGACTAGATAGCGGATGATGTCCTCGACGACATCAGGGCGCGGGCCAAGCCATGAGTTCGACACAACATTCGACAACTTCTTGACGAACAAAACGACCTCCGCAAGGCTGCCATCCCGCTCGTACCCTAACCCGGCCACCATCCTCATCGCGAGGAGGCCATTAACAAGCGCGTAGTAAACGCGCGTGTGGTCGTTGATGACAGTGCGTCCCCAATCCATGTTTCGATGGCGCTCCGTTCCCCGTTCCAACAGGGTCTCCTACACGACAACCTCTTTCCCGTCGACCACCTCCCTCACCACCGAGGTTACGTCCGCCATCTCTCTCTCTCTCTCTCTGCCTTCGCATGCAGACCACTCCTCGTTTCGCGAGAACTTCGTCGTCGACTGAAGACCCGCCCACCAATGACTGCGCTGCGCGGCAAAGCCGCGACTGCCCACGTATATATACGCAGGCACCGACTACCGATATATTTGTACAATGGCCAACATGGGTGCTGGCTGTTGATTCCCCATCCCGACATCCACGTCGGATGTCCCGTCCCTTCTTCGGTCACCATCAACCGGTGTGTCCCTATATATATATATATGAAACTCTGACGAAACAGTTTGTCACAGCCCCTCGTTTGTTGTCCTCTTCTCTCTCTCTGCCTACGGTTTACCGGGCAGTTCTATTTGTGACGATATATATTCAGCCTCCTGATGAGTCGGTGAAACTCCGACGAAACAGTTTGTCACAGCCCCTCGTTTGTTGTCCTCTTCTCTCTCTCTGCCTACGGCTTACCGGGCAGTTCTGTTTGTGACGATATATATATATATATACCGGGCAG
>BFEA01000572.1:168071-182953 GCA_003427395.1 Chara braunii
TCGGCCCGAAGGGGTCCCATACGTTCGGGCGCTCGGGTTCGGGCGTTCGTCCCGTCCCAAACGCCGGCAACCCTGTATATATATATATATACCTGATGAGTCGGTGAAACTCCGACGAAACAGTTTGTCACAGCCCCTCGTTTGTTATCCTCTTCTCTCTCTGCCTACGATTTACCGGGCAGTTCTGTTTGTGACGATATATATATATATACATACAGGGTTACCTGACCGAACGTTCGGGGGCCCCCGGGCTGGCCCCTGAACGTTCGGGCGTTTGGGGTCCCGTTCGGGGGCCGAACACCTCCAGGTTCAGCCCCCGCTAAAAACAATTTCGGGGCCTTAAAATAAGTTTTTTTTCTGAATTGTTTTTTGTGAGTTCTCTATGATGTAACCTACACGCCTGTAAATTTAGAAGTCATTCTGCTAATCCAAAAAAACATTAAAAATCGTCAAAGATGGGGGTATCATAACGTGCTCGCCCACTCACTATTTTGTTTTTGTTTCACTTTTTACTTTTTGTTTTCACTTTATGTCGGGGCCTAAACAATTTTATTATTTTTTGAAAATTGTTTAATGAGTAATTTATTATGTAAACTACATATCTGTAAATTTTCAGTGCATTTGTCAATTCCAAAGAATAATTAAAAATCGGCAAAGATGGCGGTGTCGAAAAGGTGCTGGCACACTTACTCATTTTAATTCTCTTTTTATTTTTTCTTATTTTTATCATATTGTTTATTTTCTGTATTTAATTTTTAATTCAAATTTGGAAAAGAATTTGGATGTAGTGCCCAGGAAAATGTTCTTTAATTTATTTTTCTCCCTAACATAGTTTGTTTTCGGAATTTTTTGAAAACGTTTTTTTTGTTTTTTTTTGTTTTTTTTTTTGGTCTGCGTTCGGCCCGAGCGGCCGAACGCCTTCTGAAGGGGTCCCGTACGTTCGGGCGTTCGGCCCGTCCCGAACACCAGTAACCCTGTACATATATATGTCCTCTTCTCTCTCTCTGCGTACGGTTTATCGGGCAGTTCTGTTTGTGACGATATATATATCGTCAAATAGAACTGCCCGGTAAACCGTAGGCAGAGAGGGAGAAGAGGACAACAAACGAGGGGCTGTGTATAGACGATATATATATATATATACAGGGTTACCTGACCGAACGTTCGGGGGCCCCCGGGCTGGCCCTCGAACGTTCGGGCGTTCGGGGTCCCGTTCGGGGGCCAAACACCTCCACGTTCGGCCCCCGCCAATTTTTTTTTCGGGGCTTTAAAATATGTTTTTTTTCTGATGTTTTTTTTAATGAGTTCTCTATGATGTAACCTACACGCCTATAAATTTTGAAGCCATTCTGCTAAGCCAAAAAAACATTAAAAATCGTAAAAGACGGGGGTGTCAAAACATGCTCGCCCACTCACTATTTTGTTTTTTTTCACTTTTAACTTTTTGTTTTCACTTTATTTCGGGGCCTAAACAATTTTATTATTTTTTTGAAAACTTTTTAATGAGTTATTGATTATGTAAACTACGTATCTGTAAATTTTCAGGGCATTTGTCAATGCCAAAAAATAATTAAAAATCGGCAAAAATGGCAGTGTCGAAAATGTGCTGGCACACTCACTCATTTTAATTCTCTTTTTATTTTTTCTTATTTTTATCATAATGTTTATTTTCTGTATTTGATTTTTAATTCAAATTTGGTAAAGAATTGGGATGTAGTGCCCAGGAAAATGTTGTTTATTTTAGTTTTCTCCATAACATAGTTTTGTTTCGGAATTTTTTGAAAAACGTTTTTTTTTGTTTTTTTGGTCCGCGTTCAGCCCGAACGGCTGAACGCCTTCCGAAGGGGTCCCGTACGTTCGGGCGTTCGGCCTGTCCCGAACGCCGGTAACCCTGTATATATATATATATATATATATATATATATATATATATATATATATATATATATTGATATCCATATGAACAAATGTCTAGCGCGTCGAGGGGTCTGTGTCCGCCGTCTCGTATGCAGCATTGTTCCCCCCACCTCCACGCCTCGCGAGAACCCCCACGAGCATCTCGAGGACAGTGTTTCTGCCACGCATGGCATCTGCCACGTCACCGATCTTCGCCGCAATCGCCGAGCCTGCCTCCGAAGTTGCCTTCGCCAGAGTAGCAGCGGCCTTATCCAAACCCTCGTCGTACGACCGTATAGCGTCCTCCATCGCCCTACCCAATGATGTCCCACCGCTCGTCGTGTCGTCCATTCTAGTTTTGTCGGTGTTCGTCCTCCGGGTTTTCGCTGCTTGGTCTGAATCCTCCGTTGCTCTGCCGTCGGAAGCACTCCTCCCCGACGACGGCTTTGCTGGACCGCCGCTCGTTGAATTCCCCCCCTCGTTACCTGGCAGGTTCTCGGACGCCAGCGTCTTGTCGCACTTGATGGATGACCGATTGAGTTTCCACTCCATCGTTTCCCACAGAGCTTTCTCAAAGCCTAGTGGCACCTGCTCCGCCTTCCGCTTCTCAAGGGTCATGTTCCAGTACGAAGGTTTCCCCGAAGCATTCTCACACTTGTCGAGAATCAACTTCGCTGCCGCCAGCATGCCCTGCCACTTCTTGCGACAATCCTCCGCCGACCTGTGCAGAAACCCCTGCTCCGCCATCCGATCGTGCACCCACTCATACCGGTCCTTACTCCTCTTGAACCGATGTTGCCCATCGGCGTCGGCCATAAGGGCGTCATCCTCAGCCATCATTATGGACAGCGCGATCCTCTCATCCAAGGTCCAGGGGATGCTTCTTGTTTTTCGCAACACCATCTTTGCCCCCCCGCTTGTTTGCACGCTTGCTGCTTTGGGGCCCAACCACATTCTCGCCCCCATCTCTCTGGCCAGCAGTAGCACTGTCCCTATGCTCCTGCGCGTTGTCAGAGTTTTGCCCGTCAATGTCACCGCCATCACCTTCAACTTCACCGTCGCTAACCAAGTCATCTTCCTCGCCACCAAAGGAAGGACCTTGCAAGCCGGCAGGCGATGAAGTTGCACTGTGGATAGGCCACCCCTAATCCATATCCTCTCCTTGCGCATCTGCCATCAAAGGCGAGGGCTCGACAACAGACCGCGTCACCGACATGGGCGATGGAGCGGACAACCCGCCATGCATGGGCTGCGACGGTTGTCGGCACTGTGGGGACCACTGCCACTCGTCCCTCATCACTCCGCCCCTTTCCATAGTGTGTTGGGTGGGGTACACGTGCGGAGCAATGCCATATCCACCGCCTCCCAGGAACATGTGCGGAGAAGGCATGCCATACCCGCCTCCAGCCTGTGTGCAAAACGACGTCTGGCCCGTATGCACGGGGCCTGCGTGCAGACTTTCTGCAGTGGGTCGAAAAACGAACCACCGACGTGCGGCTTCCGCATGATGGACAGATGGAGAGGGCACACGAGGAGGAGGCACTTGATTCGGCCCCACACGCACAACCTCCTGCATCTGCCTGCTGAAGGATTGCATACTCGCCGGCGAGGGCGAGGAGTAGTGGACAGATCCTTGCTGTCGCATGTCCTGGGTCTGGAATCCGCCACCATTGCCTGCACGGGGATCTGTCGTCGACCGGTATGACTCCATTTGGCCGAGGAAGGTATATATACGGAGGCAACACCTGCAAACACGCAATGCGCCCTCGAACAACAACGCTTCGCTGCTTATCTCCACCGACGACAGCACAAGTACACGATCGCGCACCAGAAAACGACGGATAACACGAAAGTTGTGGAAAGGAGGATAGCGACGGCAAACAGGCCTGCGATGACAACCAAAGATGGTTTTTTTCGTCGCCCGCCTCCGCCGCAGTGGTTGTTTATAATAACATCCACACAACAACGACGATGGCAGTGGTCACATCCACACGGCCGACTATAGCGTTTGACAACCGACACGTGGCGAGTGTGTGGATGAGGACTTATGACCACATCGTCATGTGCAGCCCATCCCTGCCCACATGTGCCGGGGTTGCTCTCCGGCGAGGACAAACGACCGCCCTGCCGAGGCAGACGAAGAAGGGAGAATGGCAAGGGAGGCACACGACGGAGCACGACATGTGCAATGGCGACCACACGGGAGGTCAGCATTGGACAACACGTGTGCGAGCGGGCAGGTAGTGAGAGCGCCGGGGCCGGACTGTGTGTTCTACAGACATTGCTCGCCACAACGCCAACAACTTCGAAATGCAAGCCTTGATCGGACAACGCCTGCCGACGCCACCCGAGATGGCTTCCCCGTAGGCAGGCCAGGGAACCTGCACGCGCGAAGGAGATGAGCGATGGCATAACGCCGGTGAGAAACGACGAAGGGTTTAATGGACGTGTCGACGACGGCGACATAAGGGTGTCACTGCCGATGCTTCTGCCACTGAACTCACACGACATGAAGCGACTGCATGGCTGGCCTACGTCCTGAGCCCGCCACAAAATCCGAATTTGAAATGCTGCGTCATGCCGTTCACAAACCGAGGGTAGCATGGAGGGCACAACCCCCCCCCGGGCCCCGCTGGGAACCGTGCGACGCGAGAAAATGAAGAGCATGTCCGCGCGAGCGTACTGGTCCAGAAAACGGTCCACGGCGACAGTCCGTGGTTCGCGCCGTCTGGCCGTTTTCTGGAAACTCTTTTCCATGCCCCCCCCCCTACTCGTCTGGAGCCGTCCTTGGAACTGTTTGGAAACTCGTTGCCACAAATTTCCAGGCTGCGAGCCGAGTAGAAACGCCCCGTCAGCTTTTCCACGACCTCTTTCCAACCGCAGTGGCCCGGATGGAAAAGCCGTTCGGCCACGAAAAGCGGGCAAGTCATTTTTGGAAAGTCGGAAAGTACTTTTTCCGGGACCCCATTGCAGAGGACCAAATGCGCTTGGAAAACGCTTTGGAAATCAGTTGAGCCAATCGTTGCCTGTTTCCTTTTGCACTCGTTTGTTTTGTTCTTTTTTCCGTGTTTTTTTTTTTTTTTTTTTTTGTGGCACTCTTCATCGCTATTGGCTGCTGCCTCCCGTCCATGGCACCTGGTTTTGGAAAAGTTCAAGACGGCTCTGGGGAAGAACCTCAGCTTTCAGCACAAATTTGCGGCGTTATTTCCTCCACTCGCCGTTTTCCAGACCGCAGACCATGTGAAAACGTCCACGCCACATCTTCCAGGCCACGAAATGCCGGCTGTGGGGTCCCAGAAACGGTTTTTGGAAGACATTTCGGCCTTTCCAGAACAGTTTCCGCGGTGTGTGGGGTCTCGCAAACACTTCCGCGGCGAAGTTTTTCCATTCCGCGGTCCTGTGGGGTCCTACCCTAAGCCATGACATTCACTTGGGAGCTCTCACAGACAGCGAGATGGACTCCGTATGTGCGGTTCGCAAAGATCGCCCGCGGGCCCCGGACCTACTCTACACGACTGCATGTGGGCCGAGACCCTTAGGTGCGGTCCCGCGCCATGAGCCGTACACACTCCAGCCCCTCCCGACGCGCGTCAAAAACTTGAATGAAATGCACCTCAAGTGCGGCCTAGGCAAACATACCCGTTTTTATTGTCACGTCTCCCAGGAAACTCGAGCGGCGCAAGCTGTGTGAAGAACCCCAACCCCCCACCGTCCTTTTTTCCCCGATTATTCTCCTTTTTCTATTGCGGTTGTCTTGGTTGAACCTCGCGGGAACTGTTGCAGCACCATTCCCGCTCTTTTTTTTTCTTTTTTTTTTCTTTTCTTTTCTTATTCCCGCTCTTTTTTTTTTCAAGGGCGGACTAGAGTTGAGTGGAACGAAACGGGACTCAAGTATGTTATTTTTAGTTATCCGATTTGAACTCGAGCGCATCACGAACTCGAATTTCAAGCGAAGTGAAGTGAACTGCACGTCTGCAGTCTGGAGTGGAAACGGTCGGGGGCGGGGATCCTCTAGCCTGTGCTACAGGTAATCGCGCGCTGTTTGCGCTCCTCGTCTCCTTCCATTGTCTTCTGGGTCTGAGAGGACGGTTGTGCTGGACGTGGAGGAAATCGTATGCGTAGCTGTGCTTGCTTTCTCTATTGATTGTCACGACGGAAGCGAACCATTGCTTCGATCTCCTCTTCTGGAATTCCGTTCGCTGCCGTGCCGTGCCGTTCCGTTCCGTTCCATTTCGGTTGGCTTATTAGCCATCAGTAATCCAGGTACGTCATCTCTGATCCTCTTGCCTTCTTCTCCAGCTCAGCCTTGTTGGGCGTCTTTCGTGTGCTTGCATCGTTCTTCGACATCTAGAGTTCTGCTCCTCTTGCCCTTCCCTCTGTTGTCGTCTTTCTTCTCCTACTGTACCTTGGCCTCTCCTCCTCCCCCTCCTCCTTCTCCCCTCCTTGCGCATCTTCTTCTTCTTCTTCTTCTTCTTCTTCTTCGTGTCCTGGCATTGTTGTTAGACATTTACATTTGTGCAGTTGCCCTGCCTCTCTTGTCGTCTCTCTTCACTCCACCTTATCCTCACGGTCCTCCGCGTCTTCCCTCTCCTCCTCCTCCTCCTCTTCCCCCCGCATGTCTTCCTCTTCATCATTTTCTTCTTCTTCCTCTTCACTGTCGGTCTCGTCCATATCTGCGTGGTGGACTTCATCGCCATCCTTTCTCTCGCTACATGTTCACCCTTTCTCCATCCTCGCTCCCCTTCTTCTCTTTCTTTTCCTTCGTTCCTTCTTTCTTCCTGTGCTCGGTTTCGTTCCTCTCCTCTTTACGTGCAATTAGCTCTTTCCTTCTCCTCTCCTCTCTCATTTCGTCCCCTGCCGTTGTCCGCCGAATAGAACGCCCGGTTATTACAGCTGTATTTGAGGCAATTTTCAGTCTAGATGCATCTAAATACTAATAACTGGTCCTTCTATGAGGTCACCCATACACTCTCCTCTGTGCTTTGTTTTCCTGCTCGTACCTACTTCACCCGAACACAACGTACGGTCATTATTGATGTATTTAGACGGAAAGATACGCCAAATACAGCTATAATGACCGTACGTTGTATTCGGGTGAAGAAGGTAGTCTTCACCTCACTTCGTCCTCATTCTCCAGTCTTCCTCTTCCTCTTCTCCTTCTCCTCCTCCTTTTTCGCTGGTGTTGTTGCCCTTTGTTCGCCCCTTACGCTGTGGTCATTTCCTTTTTTTTTTTTTTTTTTTTGCAGCTCTTCTTAAGCTTGTTAGCCCCTTTCGCCCCCTGCCGTTCTCCGCCGAATAGAACGCCCGGTCATTACAGCTGTATTTGAGGCGATTTTCAGTCTAGATGCATCAAAGAGAGAGGAAGGGGGGAAAGAAAATGGAGAGAGAAACGAAGAGAGAGGAAGGGGGAGAAGTGAAGCTTCCTTCTCAACTGTTCACGGTTTATCATCCTTCTCCCACGATTCTCCCTCCGAATATAACCACCACCCAAACCATGAATGAATACAAGCTATATTCTAGGTTAGGTACAGTCATGACGAGGGTGCGTTGTGGTCGGGGAAAGACGGTAAAGAAGTCGAGCAATGGCATTCCGCTGGACTTTCGTGCGTGCTTTTTTTTTTTTTTTTTTTTTTTTTTTTTTTTGATTGACCAAGGCCTCTTGTTTTCAACGGGGCGGAGTGGAATGGAGAAAGGTTTCTGTGTGAGGTAATGGAGGACGTACCATAAGATAGAAGACTATGAAAAACGGACAACAGAATAGCGAGGGAGATGACGCAAGATGTAGGAAGATCGGCAGGGAGGAGACGACGGCAGAGAAGAGAGAGCGGCAAGGAGGTGATGGCGGCAGTGAGGAGATGGAGCCAAGGATGAGACAACAGCAGCGAGGAGATGAAAGAGGTGAGAGACGAAGACATGGAAAGGGAGGGAGGAGATAGAAGCCGTGAAGCAGACAAGGGAGCAGGGAGGAGGAGGGGAGGAGGAAGCGGGTGGAGGAGGCGGGAGGGAGAAGGGTTAAGGAGGAACAAAGCAAGGCAGGGGAAACATAGCCGGCCGGCAAAGGGAGGACACTAAGGGATAGAAAGGAAGGGAGGAACGGAGGAAGATGAAACAGAGAGGGAAGCCAGAGGGGAGAGTCAGAAAGGATACGAACAGAAGAAAGGAGAGAGAGAGAGAGAGAGAGAGAGAGAGAGAGAGAGAGAGAGAGAGAGGTAGAAAAACACCATTGCATACGCCTGTTCATGGGGCGTTTTGGATGAATGGGGGAGGGCGGGGAAGGGAGGAAGAGGCCAAGGTGTCGGGGAAGAGAGAAGCTCTGTCTCTCCGCGAGAAAGATGGTATCGGTCATTGCTTATTACACAAACGCGACTAGATGCATCGTAAACCACCTCAACCTCTCTCCCCCGACGTCTGCCCGTCTACTTGCCTCTCTCGTACGTTTTCGTCTTGCATTTATCTGTCTCTCTCTCTCTCCCCCTTCCTCTCTCTTCGTTTCTCTCCATTTTCCTTCCCCCCGCTTCCACTATCCCCATTCCTTACGTCATCTTGCTTCCTCTTTTACGCTTTCATCCCCCTCGGGATCCAGTCTTCGTCCTACAGTCTTCCCCCGAATACAACGTACGGTCATTATAGCTGAATTTAGACTGAAAGATACACCAAATTCAGCTATTATGACCGTACGTTGTATTCGGGGGAAGACTGTAGTTCGTTATTCTACTTTCTCCCCCCCCTCCCCTTTTCGCTCTCCGCCATTTTCTCGTCCTCGTCCCCTCCTCTCTCGCTCGCCCCTTTCTGTTTTCTTTCCCATCTTACCTCTTTCTTCCCCTCCCACCCCCCTTTTGTCTTCCTTGCCATCCTGCTTGCCTCTCTCTCCTGCGATGCATCACGGGTCGTCCCCACCCCTCGGGCCCGTGAAGGTGTTGTGCATATTGCCGGCCTTGCTCTACTACACAACTCTACATGCATTTGGATGCTTTCGAGACCAGGTGCATTCGGACGACTCGAAAAGTTTGAATGTACCGGGTCCAGAAAGCGTCCAAATGCATGTAGATTGTTCTGTAGTCGACCGAGGCCGTACTCCGTTGCTTTCTCTTCTGAAAGTCTGTCGTCTCTCACCCGAATAGAACGCCGGTCTCTCTCTCGTCTCCTTTTTTTTTGGGGGGGGGTGTCTCTGTCATCGTTTTGAGAGGTCTGTTAAGAGCAAATGGGCTACCTGGGGCTAGTGTCTTTACCCGAATGGAACGGTAGGTCGTTACCGCTGTATATGGATGGGAAATTGCGTCAAATACAGCTATAATGACCGGGCGTTCCATTCGGGTTGAAGAGGTTGGGTCCTACTTACCTGGATTCCTCCATCTACCCACGACTCCACCCAAAAATGCTAACCGCCAAACCCAAAATCGACGATGCAATGGCCTTTGCAATAGACCCTTTTTTTTTTTTTTGAACTGAAAGAAGAAAACATTGAAAACATCGAAATGTGCCTAGCGTACCTGTGTGTCCACATGCAGATCATCCACTGAAAATCGCCAGTGCATCGCCCAGACAAGCATGAGAACGGAATCCAGCTGGACCAAAATGGATGTCGCCGCCAGCCAAAAAAAGAAAAAGCACTTTCCCCCGCGAGAGAGAGAGAGACAGAGACACACACACAGAGAGAGAGAGAGAGAGAGAGAGAGAGAGAGAGAGAGAGAGAGAGAGAGAGAGAGAGAGAGAGCTTGATTGCAGTGGTGGTTTGAAAGCCAAAAAAGAGGCCATACTGGCACTCTTTAATATGGCACCCATATTAGCAGGCCCATCTTCTCCCGAATGGAAACAAAGACCTTAGATCAGGGTGCAGGGGGAGAGAGAGAGAGAGAGAGAGAGAGAGAGAGAGAGAGAGAGAGAGAGAGAGAGAGAGAGAGAGAGAGAGAGAGAGCAGAAGAAGCAGCTGCAGCATGGGTGGTGTCTTGTTATGTTCTATTCTAATAGGTTGGTTTTCTGTTTGATTTGGGACCATCTGGCAACTATAACTGACAAAAGCTGTGCAGTGTCATGTGATTGTGTTTGTTCTTCACTGCGTCAGGTCTATCTCTGTCTCTGTCTTTTCTCAACCTCCCCCCAGCTGCAGCTTTTTTGACAGCAGCAGGAGGCTCATGATGCCGTTGTGCACCTGACCAAGAGATCAAGTCCAGACGCAGCAAGTCCAGGTGTCCTGTATCGAAGGTGCGAAGGCATCACCACCTGTTTCACAGTTTTATTCTGACAAAAAGCCTGCCATGATGAATGGACACGTCAATGATGAGGATGACGTGTCGTCGACATCAACGGAGACGATGCCAAGCAATAGGAGCCCAGAGCCACAGCATCCAGTCTCTGCATCGTCGTCGTCCACAGGGGTCTCGTCAGCTTCACGAGGCCTGCCGAAGACGAGACTAACTCGATTGTTGTTTGGAAAAAACAGCGTTCATGATATTCTTGGGGGGGGAAACTTTGCCAATCTTTTGCTGTGGCGCTCTGCCCTTCTCAGCGGGGCCGTTTTACTCTTCCACACTCTAGTATGGGCCTTCTTCTTCTTCTCGAATTGGACATTGGTCTCACTCATGTCGACCGTGCTTATGGTCAGCCTGACGAATGCGACACATGTCATGGACCGTCTGCCTGATACTCTTCCTCTCCTCTTGTTGAAGGAATACGAGGTGAAGAGAATAGCAACAAATGTCCGTCCTTTGACGAACGATGTTCTCGCGTTCGTTCATCGTCTCGCTGTGGGCGGCAACCTGAAGCTGGTCTTGAAAGCCATGCTGTATCTGTATATCGGTGCCAAGATAGGTGCTTGGTTTGACTTCTTCACCCTTCTTTACGTGCTTCTGCTGCTGTCATTTGTGGTGCCAAAGCTGTACGAGATGTACGAGACTGATGTAGATCGTGTGGCAGACCTTGCGTACGAGAGATCGAAGGGCTACTACAGCCGTGCGGGCAACGCAGGGAGACTGGCTGCTGCTGCCGCAGTAGCGAAGGCAAAGGCACAGTGAGTTTCATTCTCAGCAAGCAAGCGAAAAGAAGCTGGACCTGCTCAAGCGGATCAAGTCAAGAACATTGTCCGTCGATGAAAGAAGGCAAAGAGGTGCTCCTCTCCTGAGGCAGTTCGGCGCCAGGAGGCTGCGCCTTCGTGTGGTTGCGTTTTTCTGTCGTTTTGTGAGCCTTTCTATTTCCGGTAATCACGTCGTGCAGTCCAATGAAGGTTTGGCGGCGGCGTTTTGGCCTTCTGCAAAAAGTGGGAAGGGTGCGGGCGCGGGTACGAGACGGACCGGGGGCTAGGTCCCATTTACACGAATTATTAAGCGATATTGACCGTCGATAGCAAAGATCAACGCCCAGATTCTCGTAATCCGTGCAAGTGGGACCTTGCCCCGGTTGTGTGAGTGGTCGGAATGGGGCGGAGGTGTTGGAAGGCCATTGGTAGGTGAGCTCGGTTGGCTATTGTGATGGTGGGCGTGGCGTCGTCATTTCATTTTTGGGTGAGGGGTGTCTTCTGTGCGGGGGGTGTACGGGGGGTGAGGCGTTGTCGAATCTTTGTTACCTTTTGCGGTATGTGTTTTGATGTGTTCCAGCGGAATATTCATCCTGGGAGAGAGATTTTGATGTTCCGGCGGGAAATTCATCCTGGGAGAGAGCGGGCAGAGCGGTCGATTCCTCCTCGTCTCCCTCACCCCAAACTCGACTCCTGTTTGCGCTTTTCGCTCCGTAGTTCCGTGTGGCGTCTCAGCAGCCCTGCTTGGCCCACGTCTTTGCTCCCCCGTTCGAGCTCCCTGTCTTCCACTTACCCTGCCTCCTTCGTCCTCTCATATCTTCCCAGTCTCTCCTCTGCTCGGCTTGGGGGTTTGGGTCCTCCTGGAGTTCCTTGTTCACTCCTTTTTTTGGTTTTGTCTCCTCTTCTTCTTTCTCTTCTGTCCCTTCTCTGTTTGTCCTTACTGTATATCCTCTTTTTTTGCTGTTTCCACTTCTTCGATCTGCGTATTCAAATTCTTCTCCTAGTTGTTTCTGCCGCTTCTCTGACGCTTGGACCCTTGAGCTCTTGTACTTGCCGTCTGCCTCTTGTCTCCTCTGCTCCTCTTTGTTTGCCCTTGCCTCTTCGTCTTCACCTTTTGCTCGTCTGCTCTTTATATCTTATGTATGCCTGCTGCCGCTCGTCAGCCCGTTGGTCTCCTTCTTGCCAGCCCCTTGCTGGTGTTCTGCTACTGTTCTATATTGTACTGGACCATGTTGTCTTGTCCGCCGTGGCTCCTGTTGCCCCTTTCCTGTTTTTCCATGCCTTGTTTTCTGTCGTTCCCTTCCATTACCTTTTGTTGCCCCGTACCTCGTAATCCTGATGTTCCTTCCCTTGACCCCCTGTTGTTTCGTCCTTTGTGTTCTGTTGTTCGGTGACTTCGTGTTGTACGATGTGCATCCTGCTGTGCTACTTGTCTCTTGTTATTCTACCATCATGCCTTCTAGTCTCCGTCTCATGTGCTGTCCCTTCTCACGGTGCTTGCTGCCCTTTGTCTCGCCCCGTGTGTCATGTGTGGTTCTGCTCCCTGCACCTTGATCCTGCTCTACGATCTTCGTCACCCCGCTCTACGATCTTCATCTCGTCACGTGTATTCTGTGTTCTACTCCCTGCACCTTGACCCCGCTCTACGATCCTTTTCCACCTGTTATCTCCATGCCATTCTCTTCTTTGCAATGTGTTCGACGCCTCCGATTGCTTCTGCTTATATTCTCTCCTCTGTCGTCAGCTCCATAGTTCCTTCGAGGCACGCGCTGTGTTTCCGTTGTGCTGAGCTGAAATATCATCCATCTGGTCCTTCCCAGACATATTCGACTGTTGCTGTCAATGTGTGTATCGTGCTAGTCTCGATAGACAGGTAGAAATTGTCGTTTCAGGTGTTAACGGCTTCGCTGAGGGACTTGCCTGTGGTCGGAGGAATGCAGGAGCAGAGATTGCTATGTTCTGGTGGGAAGCAATGATCGTAGCATAGGCACTGAAAGCAGCCGCAAAACTCCCTTGTGAGGAATACCTCATGCAGCGTGCAGCGTGCGCGCGGGCTGAAGACGGCAAGCTGTAGTATTTCGCTGTGCCAGTTCGCAAAAGTCACAGAGTTGAGTGCAAGCAGGAGCTCTTAATGTGATAGCCAGAAAACAGGAAGGTCCACCGGTGTTGGCGGTCCCATTGGCGGCGGTGTTCTGGCCGTTACTCTTGTTCATCCACTGGGCGGTCACAGAGGCGCTAACACTCTTGTTCGCTGCTTGGCACGGGAACAGGCCGTGATCGGCCACGAGGGTCTGGACATGATGTCCTCTTCTGCAGTGCTAGCCCACAGACTATGTACGTGCCTGTTAAGGGCTCTCTAGGATTCGGGTTCTGGACCGTGGATAATGTGCATGGTTGGCAATGGCTCCTGGTCCCGCTAAGTAATCATCTCGGTTATTATATCTATTGCCCGAAGCAATCTTCTGTGTTTTGTCCGAACGCAGCAGCTGATCATTATATTGTATGTCTGCATTTGGCACGGAAGTCGCTGAATGCACGTATAATGACGTACTGTGTTGAGGGTATTGGCCGTCAGGGTAGCTGCTGTTTTCTGATTGGGCTTTGGAAAGATGAGCATGCATGCAGCGGCCAGTAATTGGTGGCAAGTGGATGCACTGGCATGCGACTCCGACGGCTTTGTGCATTTTATATCGGTTAGGGAGTGCTCTTGCGCCATGGCGGTGCTCGTTGTCAGGGGCAAACAAGAGTTGGGCGTGCTATCGTATTCCCCCGAACAAAAACGAAGTGCCCTCGACATTTCTGTATTGAACCACATTGAGCCTGTATGCGTCCTTGATCAGGGTTTGGTACGTTTGTGGGAAGATGACCGTGTACAACTTTAGGTGTATGTTAGATTCCAGCCTTACCCATCAGGGGAGAGAGAGAGAGAGAGAGAGAGAGAGAGAGAGAGAGAGAGAGAGAGAGAGAGAGAGAGAGAGAGAGAGAGAGAGAGAGAGAGGTTGTGGAACTTCCAGCCGCCTGACGTCTTCCCCCAGCTCCAGCTCCAACTCCACCCACTGCGACCCACCGTCAAACGAGGGTCTGTGACAGACTGCTGCTCCGGACTGGCTGTGACAGACTGCTGCTCCGGACTGGCTGTGACAGACTGCTGCTCCGGAGGGGCTGTGACAGACTGCTTCTTCAGAAGGGCTGTGACAGACTGCTTCTTCAGAGGGGCTGTGACAGACTGCTTCTTCAGAGGGGCTGTGACAGACTGCTTCTTCAGAGGGTCTGTGACAGACTGCTTCTTCAGAGGGTCTGTGACAGACTGCTTCTTCAGAGGGTCTGTGACAGACTACTTCTTCAGAGGGTCTGTGACAGACTGCTGCTTCGGAGGGGCTGTGACAGACTGCTGCCTCGGAGGGGTTGTGACAGACTGCTTCTTCAGAGGGGCTGTGACAGACTGCTGCTTCTCCGGCTTATCACGAGGCTGAACTAATATATATATATCTGTTCAACTATATATATATATATATATATATGTATAATGTGAGAATTTCTACTGGCCGGACAGTTCGGATTGTCACTCGATCTTAGGACTTGCGTGGTCCTACCGGCCCGACGGTTCAGATCGTCATGCAATGATCCAAGCCGTCCGACAGCTCAGTCGCGCGATCTTAAAGTCTTAAAGGTCTCATGATGATCCGAACCCCAGGGCTGGTAGGACCGCAGACGGCCTGGATCGTTGCGCCCATTGCGAAGAAGGGGGCCTATATGGGCCTGTAGTATAATAAACGGTGGACCTTATGCCCGGTACCTGCTTGGTGTTGGCACATGCAGGGCAGTGCCCTCACCGTACTCGGAGTCCAATGCTCCGTTGGGTCGAGGTATGGGCGACTCAGGTTGGTCACTTTTGTTCCTATCCCCTGTGTGTGTGTGTGTGTGTCTGTGTGTGTGTGTGTGTGTGCGTGTGTGTGTGTGTGTGTGTGTGTGTGTG
>BFEA01000572.1:185577-207768 GCA_003427395.1 Chara braunii
TGACGCACATAACTAGAGAAATTGTCCAAAAAAATCTAGATGTGTATAAGAGACAGCTCACACACACACACACACACACACACACACACACACATATCAGTACACCTAAAACACAGCTTGGTGGTGTGTCTTATGTGTTTGTGTTATGTATTCTTCAATTTAAAACTTCTGCTAAGCGTCTGTAACAACTCTTCAAATTGCTACATGTGAATCCTAAACTGTTAAAAACAACAGGACTATATTGAGCGTCTTTCATGATAATGTTCATGCTTCATGCTCACTTGCTTAACGCCGGCGGAGTGGGTGGTGTGGGCTACGCCCCCGTAAGAAACCACGGCAAAGATTATTAGTCAAAGGGCTAAAGATCAGTCGAAGTACTCACACGGACTGAAATGGACATGTAGAGCAGCACACAATCAACATGCATTCAAAACATGCTCCAAGCAACTCGAACAGTGTGGCAACAAGCAGACTTCAGACAAGAACAAAATTGTTCCGACTCAAACTTGAGGAGGAACTTCAGACAATCTCAGAACAAAATTGTTCCGACTCGAATAGATTGACACAAACCAAGAAGAGAGAGAGAGAGAGAGAGAGAGAGAGAGAGAGAGAGAGAGAGAGAGAGAGAAGTGCATTTAGACTGTATAATAGAAAAAGGAGCGCTTTGGGATGTTCATTGCCCGAGTGGTTAACGGTGCAAGGTTGCAAGGTTGGTGCCTCCGGTGGGGGTCTGGCGAATGTAAAGACCAAGCATTTTGCCAGTAGCTGCAATGACCAAGCATTTGCCAGTAGCTGCAGCTCTCTTATTCATCATTCCCCAACCCCCGTCGAGCAGCAGCAATGTCTAATGCCAACACTCTCCCACACACACCATGCACGGTGCACTTACATCATGAAGACCCTAATAATAGCGGTCGGAGGTATCAATCGGACCATCACTTCGGGTTGGCAGGCGGTCATCGGACTTGCACCCCCAACCTCCTCAATTGCACTTGCATGCCTAACCAACTGAGTAAGGCCACTTTTTATTTGTGGCTGGAGACATGCTTGATTTTGTTTTCCTCTTTTTTGGGGGGGAGGGGGGGAACTCGATTGTTTTTCACCCAAGCAGGAACACCCAATATTGATATGTCACATCAAAAGGTTTTTCCAGATTGAGACAGGTATCATCATCACCCCAACAACCACCATCTCTTTGCACCGCCAGGCTCTTTCTCCTCGCTTGCTTGAGATAGATAAAAGGGCCTGCTTGAATGGAAAAAGAAGTAAACAATTTGCCTCACTCGGCGAACAGCGTTCTTTTTTTCTCTCAGTAAAGATCTATCCTCACAAAAGAGCAAAAACAGCTTCCTTTTCTTCATTAACTCGACGCACGGAGCAAAAACAGCCTCCATTTCATCATTAACTGGAAATGCCAGACGTATGCCAAGGCACGCTGCCCCTCTTCTCTATGATCAACGATGCGAAAAACATGCTGCGCACTTGACGTGCGTAACGTATCAAAGTCATTGGTTTATCATCGAGACGATTTCGGGCAAAAGAAATTCCCATGGTGTGACGGGCGGTGTGTACAAGGCCCGAGTACATATTCACCGCGGCATGCGGATCCGCAATTACTAGCGATTCCAACTTCATGTTCTCGAGTTGCAAAGAACAATCCGAACTGAGGCAATGTTTCAGGATTCGCTCCGCCTTATCCTATTGTCATTGCCATTGTAGCACGTGTGTAGCCCAGCCCATAAGGGCCATGCGGACTTGACGTCATCCCCACCTTCCTCCAGTATATCACTGGCAGTTTTTTGTGAGTGCAGCACATCGTTGCGATGTCTTGGCAACACAAAACGAGGGTTGCGCTCGTTAAAAAAGGTTGACGGCTGCTGACGGGATGCGCACTACTCCATCCCCCGCAGATGTTCTTCTTAGCCAGCCAAGATGTGGCAGTTTCTGCATGCTCATGTGAACTGATGGTCGCAACCCAGAACTTCGGGGGGGGTGAGCAGAGAGAGAGAGAGAGAGAGAGAGAGAGAGAGAGAGAGAGAGAGAGAGAGAGAGAGATGATGTCAACTCATGGTCGCAGCACAGAACTTCGTGTGGAGAGGTGGAGAGAGACGGAAAGAGCACTTTCGACGGATCTGGTTGGATGTAATGGCATGGCAGTGCGGTTTTCATGGTAGCACCGTAGTAGACTGCTTAGTTGTGCGATCATATTATTAGACAGTTTCTGAGGCTTTTGTGAACTGGGGAAGTAAAGCAAGATGCTTTTCCTCTATGTTGGCGGAAAGTGGCCAGTTTCTAACTGCTTTTGCTGTACACGAGTGGAGATTTGTGAGATGTGGTGCTCTGCAATCTATGTCGTTGTGGTTGCAGTGTGATGCTAGAGGGAGACCAGTGCAAAGTTTTGTTTTGCCTTTCTTTTCCACAATGAGCTTTTTGAATTTTTTGCTTGTTGTTGGGCAAAAAGAAAAAAAGACAAGAAAAGGAAAGAAAGGAAGAAAAAGAAAAGTGATATGCAACTTCAAGCTTCACACTCTTTGCGCATCCTCCTCTCTTAGGACCTCGCGAAGATAGCATATTTTCTGTAACATCAAGACTCCCACCTGTAGTCGTGAAGAAGTTTAAATTTCATGTCCAAATACATGTAGATTGATTGGAATTGGGAAAAGACACACACACACACATACAAAAAGAGAGAAAGAGAGAGAGAGAGAGAGAGAGAGAGAGAGAGAGAGAGAGAGAGAGAGAGAGAGAGAGAGAGAGAGAGAGGGTTGTGCTCCACTCCACAACATTACATCCATTTCGGCTCTATTTTAAACTGATACATTCAATATTAGGCTCGCCGTCCTTTGGGACATTCGTTAAAATTGGAATGATGCAAAGAACATTAGCATGGCCCCTGCGCAAGGATGATATGCATAAATCAAACAACATTGGGCTTGCCAAAATGGACCTGTTTGGAAAAGACGTGCAACTGCATGTCGACGTTTTGTAGTGCAGCAAGGCGCAGAGAGAGAGAGGGGGGGGGGGGGGGGCTCCATTGCGCTGCACAGTATATGCATTTGGACGCTTTAACCCTACAAATCTGAAATGTAAATGCAAGTCAACTGTCCGTATTGGAGGGATGCAGAGAGAGAGAGAGAGAGAAAGAGAAAGGGTCTCACTTCACCCCATAACGCTGCATATATGTCGAAGGTTTTTGAACCCGCTACATTCAAACTGTTGGGCTCATCCAAATGAATTTGGTCAACAAAGCGTCGAAAAGCATATCGATGGTCCTAATGGAGTAAGGAGTCAGAGAGAGAAAGAAAGAGCGAGTATCCGGGTTGATTCCACGACACTCTACATGCATTTGGATGCCTTTTGAACCCGATTGAATTCAAAATATTTGTTAACTCAAATGAACCTTGTTAAGAAAGTGTCAAAATGCTTATCAACTTTTTAGTCGAGGCATCGAGGGAGAGGGAGATGGAGAGGTCATTTGAAACATCCGTTAAAATTGGAACGAAGAAGCTCAGTATGGCCCTTGCACAAGGATGACGCACATAACTAGAGAAATTGTCCAAAAAAAAAAAAAAAAAAAAAAGGATCTTGTTGCATTCGACGTCACTTTACATGCATTTGGACGTTTTTTGAACCTGATAGATTCAATGTTGGATTGATTCAGTGTTGGGCTTATTCAATGTTGTACTCGCCCAAATGCATGTGAGCGAAAAAGCAGGCAAATGCTTCTCATTAGTTTGTAGAGGGGAGAGAGAGAGAAGGGGAGGGGGGGGGGGGAGACCTTTGGGACCGTTAAATTAGAATAATGCAAAGAAGATTAGCAGACCCCAGGGCAAGGATCATGGCACATAAACTGAAGAATGGTTCAAAATTTCAAGGAAAAAGGAGACAAAGAGAAAAGAAATAAAGAGCGAGGGGGAGAGAGAGACACACAAAGAGAGAGAGGGAGAAGGTCTCACTCCACTTCATAACCCTCTACACTGGCCACTTCCTAAACCTGATACGTTCAGTGTTGGGGTTGCCCTAATTGACCTGGCGGACAAGGGGTGCAAATGCATGTCGACGGTTCTGTAGTGGAGAGAAAGAGAGAAAGAGAGAGAGAGAGATGACCTTGCCCACTCCACGCCACACTATACGCATTTGGACGCTTTTTTAACTCATTTGCACGTTATTTGAACCCAACACATTTGTAATATTGGTTTCACCTAAATGAACATGAGTCGTAAAGCGCTCACATGCATGTCGATTGTTTGGAGTGGAGGGAGGTGTGCATACAGACACACACACACGCACACGTATACACACACACGGACGAAGTTATGGAAAACAACGCAAGAAAACAAAACAGATACAAAGAAAAATAAAGAAAAAATCATTTTAAAAAAAAGTTGACGGTGCGGCCCTCTATCCAAATTTGACAAAGTATCAAGTTTTTTTTTAGGGTTTGTTACATGAGGTCTCGCACCACTATGCTTGACATTGACGAAAGACAAAAATCATGAGGGTGTATCACATTGAAATTTTGTTTCAAAGTACTACGAATTATGTTTTGTCGGTATGATCGACTTTTTTTTTCCATAAAAGAATAACTTTTATATTTTTTATGATATATTATGTCATATATGTGTTGTATCTTCGTTATTCTATACACTTGAACTCTCAATATTCGTGAGTTATTTGAAGAGTTGCAAGTTTTTCATAATGATCGTTTTTCCCCTAGTGCATATTTAACACAATGTTCTCTTTGTTGAATATCACCACTTCAAACCTCGACAACTGACAATGTCCGATGAGGGATACAAACCATTCATAATTTTGACCATCTTAGGTCTTTCATGATTTTCAAGGTGTATTTAGAGGTGGTGGATGAATTTTTTCAAACCATTCATGGTTTTCACCACTCCATGTTCTTTCATGATTTTCAAGTTGAGATAGATGTTTTCATGTTATTTATTACTTCAGGTTTATTCATGATTTTTATGTTGCTTTTGCATTGGGGGGGGGTGTTTTAATACAGTCCATAATATTCACCACTTCGGGCATATTCATGATTTTTATGAAGCACTTTATGCATCAGGCAGGGGTGTTTTCATACCATTGGTGATTTTCGCCACTGAAGGTTCGTTCATGATTTTCACGATGTTCTTTATACATCATAAAAACCATGAACGAACTTGACGTGGTGTCATTCATGATCTTCACTGCTTCAAGAATATTCATGATTTTCATGATGTTTTTGTACATCGGGAGGGTGTTTTCATATCGTTCATAATCTTTGTCATTTTAAGTCTGTTCATATTTTTCATAATACTCGTAAATAATTGAAAGGCACCCCCCCTACGGTGGTTGGGGGGAGTATTTTCATACCGTTCATGATTTTTATTAATTGCAGTCCGTTTTTTATTTTCATAATGTTTTTTATGCATCAGGAGTGAATGTTTTTATACTATTCAATATTTTAATTACTTCAGGTTCGTTTATGATTTTTTTGATGTTTTTTATCCATCAGGATGGGGATGTTTTCATATCATTTATCATCTTCAACACTTCGGGTCCGTTTATAATTTTCATAATGTTATTAATACATCATTAAAATTATTAATCATTAAAATCATTAATGAACCTTAGATGATGAAGTTCATGAATAGTTTGAAAGCACCCCTTCTTCGGGTGCTTTCATATCATTCAAACATCCTTTCGGGTGCTTTCATACATTCATGATGTTCACCACTTCAAGTTTGTTCATTATATTTATAATGATCTATATGCATCAGAGGGGAGATTTTCATATCATTCACGATGTTCACACTTCAGACCCGTTCATTATTTTCATGATGCATAAACAATATTATGAAAATTATAAACGAACTTGAAGTTGTGAAGATTATGAATGGTATTAAAACACTTTCTTGGACATCGGGTGATGATGTTTTTATAAGATTCGTGATGTTTATCATTTCAAGTTCATTTATGATTTCCGCGACATAGTTTATGCATCACAAAGGGGGTTACTTTTATATAATTTTCGATTTTCATGCACTTCAGGTTCGTTTATGATTTTCATTATGTTTTTTATGCATTATGAAAATTATGAACGAACGTGAAATGGTGTTATTCATTATCTTCATTACTTCATATTTGTTCATAATTATGAAGAGCATGCAGTGATTTCATACCACTCATGATGTCTATCACTTCAAGTCCGTTTACGATTTTCATGATGCTCTTTGTGTAGAAGGGGGAAAGTGTTTTCATACCATTCAAGATTTTCACCACTTCAAGTTCAGTTACTATTTTCATTATACTCTTTATCTATCAGGGGGGGGGGATACTTCCATTTCATTCATCATCTTCATTACTTCAAGTCCGTTCATCATTTTCATATTGTTAATACATCACTAAAATTATAAATGAACATGACGTGGTGAAGATCATGAATGATCTGAAAGCGTTCCGTCGGATGTTTTCATATCATTCAAACACACTTATTGGTGTTTTAATATCATTCATTATGTTCACCAGTTCATATCTAGTCATTATTTTCTTCATGTTATTTATGCATCTGAGAGGGCGTTTTCATATCATTCAAGATGTTTTTTCTTCAGGTATGTTTATTATTTTCATGATGAATAAGAAGCATTACGAAAATCGTGAAAAAGCAAGAAGTGGTGAAGATCGTGAATAGTCAAAAAGTAATTTTCCGACCAACGAGGACTGGTGCTTTTATGACATTCATGGTGTGCATTCATGATTTTCGTGATGCTCGTTATGCATCAAAGGGGAGGTACTTTCATACAATTAATTATCTTCACACACTTTGTGTTTATTCATGATTGTCATCATATTTTTTATACATCATGAAAATTATGAACGAACTTGAAGTGGTGTTATTTATGATTTTCTCCACTTCATATTTGTTCATGGTTCTAAAGAGGATGAAAATCATGAAACTTCAAGGGGGGATTGAGATTGAAATCCTGAAGGAAAAAAACAAGTTTTCAGAATGGGGTTCAAAACTTTCAGATAACAGTAAATTATGAAAATTTTCAAGCATATAAAAAGTATATAAGTTTCTAAACATTTATTTTTAAAACTGCAATGACTATAAATAAAATATTTTACTATATTTTATCACAATGAATGTTCATAGTCTCCTCACGAATCCATGATTCAAAACATGGTTTTCAAAACAAGCAAAACAACTTAATTTTTTTACTTTATAATTTTCGTTTATTAAATTTTACGTACTCTAATACCGTTGGTGAGACATTATGAAAATATATATTCACACGCTTTAGTGTCAGGGCGAAGCGCGTATTTAGGAAGACCTTCCCCTGCACGTGAACATGATTTCACAACTTTGGACAATGAAATAATCAGTAATACTCATGCATGGCATATTGAAAAACGGACAAACATAATGCTAACGATGCATTGACTTAAAAAAATATCAACATAGACTTAACAAACAGAGTCGGGCGCAGTCAAACCTTCCCCCCCCCTAAGAAAAAAAAAATAAATGTTGAATCAATAAAAAAACAATGTCATGATGGGTTCATATTCCCACAGAGCAGGGTAACCAGTATTCGGGACGGGCCGAACGCCCGAACCCGAACGCCTGAACGTATGGGACCCCTTGGGGATGCGATCGGCCGTTCGGGCCGAACGCGGACCCGAAAAAAATTAATAATAATAATAAAATAAATCCTCAAAAAAATCTAAAAAAAAGATATGTTATGAAGAAAAATAAACTAAACAAGATTTGCCTGAGCATTAAATCCAAATTCCTTGCTGAATTTGAAATAAAAATAAAATATAAAAAATAAATATTAATAATAAAAATAACAAAAAATAAAAAAAGAATTAAATTTAGTTAGTTCACGAGCACGTTTTCGACACCGCCATCTTTGACGATTTTTTTTTTTTTTTTTTGATAGCTCAATGCACTGAAAATTTATATATGTATACTTCACATAATGCAAAATACACTAAAAAAGTTTCAAAAAATAATAAAATTGTTTAGACCCCGAACTAAAGTGAAAACAAAACGTAAAAAGTGAAAAAAAACGTGTTTGGGCAAGCACGTTTTGAGACCGCTATCTTTGGCGATTTTTAATTATTATTTGGCTGATGCAAATGAATTGAAAATTTATCGGCGTGTACCGCACGTTGTAGAGAACTCATAAAAAAAAATTCAGAAAAACAAAATCTTGTTAGGCCCCGAAATAATTTTTGGCGGGGGTCGAACGCCGTCGGGGTCGGACCCCGTACGAGACCCCGAACGCCCGTACGTACGGAGGTCTGCCCGGGGACCTCCGTACGTACGGGCTGGTAACCCTGCTACAGAGTGAAAAAATATCAGCATTAACTTAACACATTTAAACATGGCAGAAGACCATCTAACCAATAAACCTTAGCACCTTGCACTTCAACATGAGAGGGGAGGAGATGTGGAGTGAGGGGGTGGGGGGCCGGACCTCCCCCCCCCCTAACGTTTCTACATGATCAGGGGTGAAAACATTATAGGAAGACATATACCGGTGGTGCGAGGGCGGAAGGGGCACTTGGGACGATCCCTCCCCCAAACTTAAACAAAAGTTTACACCTTTAAACATTAAATGAATTGGCAACACTCCGCATAACATATTGGACAACGAACAAACAATGTACTTGACGCAACAGTACATTGGTGATATGTGAAAGGAGCGAAGTAAGACGTAGTAAGTTTTTTTCTTACGTCTGAAAAACCATGCTCATCATGGGAATGAGGGGGTCTGGGTCCCCCTCCCCCGCACTTAAAGATGATTTGACACCTCTAAAGATTATCTAATAATGTCTACCTAAACAAAACCGCGTGGGCAGCCATCCTAAGACAGAAAATGAGAGTCTAAGTTGTCTCTCTACATATTTCATAGCCCATCAATACAAACTATCTCACAACTCCTCAATTTTGTGCCACCACACTTGGTGTGATCTAATAGTATGTTTAACAGTCTCCGTCGTGTTAGTCTCATGCATATGGACTTGCCGTTTAATTTGAACATCTCGTGACAAAATTGTAGTTACGTGCAAGGGGGGGAGTATCGTTGTACAACTGACATTTCGTTAAGACTGACATTTTTTTCTAAATTCGCAAAAGTGAACTTAGTCTAAATTTCATCGCTCATTGGGTGAGAAATGGTTATCTCACTTTGTTCATCTGATGTACCTCAACATAAAGTACTGTTAACATACATCCGGTAATCAGATCGTCGGGAGTTGCCATGACACCCGATTATCTGATCATCCGACGTCATGGGGACAAAAAAAACACAAAAAAATATTGTTTTTTTGTACGCTCAATTTAATGAATTTAGAAAAAAATATCAGTTTTAACGAAATGTCAGTTTTACAAAGGTATCTCCTCGATATTTTTAATCTTGTACGCTGTCTGATTTCATAAGAAATTTCTTGAGTTAGTGACTTTGTAAAAATTGATGCATTCTTTAAAAGTTGTTTAAACCGAAACTATAACTGAAAGATTTATATATTTTTTGAACATTAATCATGACGCTGATTTAATCTATAAACAATTATCATAAATTAGTGGTGCAGTCATTATCTTGACAAGCGGTCACAATTATTTTTAAATTGTCACGGGGTGTCTGAGCACTGCGATGCCAAATAATGATGGTGAGGGATGTTATGAGAGTTAGGCGCAATGCCATTATGGTCACGACATGAGCCTCATATAAAAGCACCATACACGCAATCTCATTAGTATGATGGTGATGTGGTGTGATCGGAAGCAGTTTACTATTTTTTAATAAGCAGCATTGGACAAAGGCACGCGCCTAAGAGGGCTTTCGCCTTTACAAAAAGACGGGAGCTGATGCGTTCGACACAATTTCATTTTTAACGGATATCCCCAACCACAAACAGTGGTCCCAAAACAACATTTTTGTCGAACGGGTCGGTCTCAAGTACGTTCAACAGTAATTTACTCTGATTGCATTTATATCGAACCTCGGACATGTGAACAATTAATGGGTATATCAACTGAGTTGCACTCGAGGATAGTCTCACTAAGTCCAAAGGGTAAAAAAACAAAATAAAAAAAATCAACCACCTCCTTCACTCCTATTGTTGTTTGCAGGGTTTGAGGTCAGGTTTCTTGTCCATTAACTACTAAGTGTTTTACCTACTCAACTAGGCCCTTGGTTGGTGTGGCTTGATGCAAAAAAAATTATGAATATCTCCTCCTCGCGTCAAATCTCGTTGAAACAAGAAAAAACTCGTATTGTGGTCATATCGACGTGCACCAACGGATCAAGGGGTCTGTCAGCCTTCGTTTTTACACTGGGGTGCCTTTCAAAGGCTGCGCCTTTCGTGCATTATGAGAATATAGCCTTTTATCGAGGCAGTAAGGGTTTAAATCTTTGTTTTTACCTATAGACGATTTTGTTAATTCGACCCGACCAAATAAAAAAACAAAAAAATAAAAAAATAAAGTCAAGAATGAATTGCATATAATGAGCAATCCACTCCTCAGGAATGTGTTTGCGTGAACTCAAGTAGTTGCCTCGTCTTACATAAGCAAAGCCCGTTTTGATCACGCGCATGCTCAGTCTTTTTGTCGAAGTATTTCCGCTTAAATCCTCCAACAAAGGTTGGTCCAGTAAGCATGTATTTTTTGCTAAAATATGCGGACTTAGTCTCGGCACAACGACCAAAGCTAAATTGAGCGAAACGTCACGACGGCGCGTTATGGCGGTGGGCAGTCAAAATGCCCATACGCACACGCCCCACATGCACGACAAGCCTAAACAATTGAAGTCATCTCGTTCGTGTGTTATCGCGCGGGCTCACGGATTCGCTCATCGACCTTGGTGGTGGACGACTATCCGACTACCTACCACACGACGTAATAATGGGCGTTGGCACTAACACATACTTTATTCTCTCTCAATCTTTGTCATGGCTAAGGTTGTCGAGGCATGCGTTATAACGAGAGGTAACGTGTCCATTAGTCCTCCCGTAGTTACGACCCCACCCTCTATGATCTGTAAAAAACACAACAAATACCATTGTAAAGGTGCTTGCTACGACAACATTATGAGGCACGCCGCTTGGTGGACTCAGCTTACCGAGTAGCGCAAAATCGAGCGTCATCAGTCGATCTCCCTTCAACTAAGCAATTCTTTCGAAACTTATTTTTCTTAATATAACTACAAGTTATATTAAGCAATCACTACTACAATTGTGTTTTTATCGAATATAAATTTCACTGTGCAACGATTTTTATCGAGTCTAGTTCCTATTTTGTTTTATTTTCATATTTTTCTTATTCTTATTATTATTTTTAATCATAAAATTAACTAATTTTTTGATACTTTTATGAAATTAATTTTCATTACTGCAACTGCATTCGAAAATAATGAGGACTAAAAAAAATCATAAACTACCCTCTACAGACGTAATGCACTTTGCGAAGTACTTGCGTGAATATGTTATCGACGAGGGTATCAAAGCAACATGGTCAGATTCATGAAAGAAAACAATTTGATGGTACATAGTTGGATGCATGGATGCATTATTGGAAACATTAGTATGAGTATGCACTCCGTGAGCGAATGTCCGTTGTTCGTGAAATGCATCCTGCCGAAATGAAAGAAAAAACAACATTATATGAACATTGCCAAAGTAGTGGACAAATACGTTTTGCGAAGTACTGTTGTAAGTGTGACCTTATGAAACACATTTTTCTCATTATAGTGTCTTCATTTTTTTTAATTTTTATTTTATAAACAGGCTCAATAAATAAGGTCACGTACATTCACTCAATGCCAGTTTTGAGCTCAAATGTATAAATATGTCGAAAAGGTCAGATACACTAATGATGAGGATTGCAACTTCTAAGAAAATTTATAATCCAATGATCCTTGACTTCTATTTTTGAATGTATAATGCCACATTAAAAATTCGATACATTTTGTAAATTGTTAGCACGAAAATGCCTTGAAACATTCGTTTTCTTTTTCATTTGTATCTCACTGCTTTCAGTGTCTGTGGATTTTTTCCTACGTGCATGACATAAACCAACAAGACAACTTGCGGTTCATTTACTAGTACTTATTTTTCTTTGGCCGACTAACTTTCTCCCTGTCGCACTACCGGGTCTTTCTTCACTCGAACGTTGTTGCGCATAAACGTCAAAGGCCCACGACTGCGCATAAACGTCAAAGGCCCACGACTTGAAACCAAATTCAAGTGGTTGTTATCTCGTTGCAAAGTTATTGTCAGGGGTACTTCCAAACCCTTTCCAGTAAGTTATTATGATAGAGCCCAAAAGCCGTGTTGCACCATTTGCCATCCACTAAGTTTTCAACCCATCGGAGGGGGACGGCGATGACGGCGCTTGATTAAGCGGTCTAACGCAAAAGTCCAAAGTTATATTTGACAACGGCACGGCCGTTTGCTCGAGGCTAAGCAACCCTACACAACTATCTTTGGCGACCCATGACGGATGTTTTCATTCGCGTGTATGAGAGGGGATTGACCAGTATGGCGGGTTGAGTTTTCTGCTTAGCTGGGGTTGAGAGCGGGTGTTGAGTGTCGCAGTGCAGCAAGGTTTTTCTTCACCACCCTTTAGATGCTACATGGAGTTATGACCAAGTTATTTTTTGTGCATGTGGCCTGAAATGCGAAGATCGTACATGAAATATATAATATTATTCCATTGTCTATAACTTAGCTTTTTCAGCATAAGTGTTTTTTCAAGTTGCGGTGTAGCATATTTTATTGCCGTTGTATGAGGTCGGTTCTGTGTGGCATATCGTATGTGATGTTATCTCTGATTTTTGCCTTCTTTGTGACGTGTTGATTACGCGTACAATCTATCACAACCGGGTGTGGCAGTAAGTATCTGCTCACAATTAATGGTTTCTTGTTGGTCTGTTGTAAGTTCTTCGTTTGTCATTAGTTGTAACGTGATGCAAGCGAGTCGCCTTTTTTTTTTTTTTTTTTTTTTTTTTCCCTTCTTCGGAAAACCACAATGTGAAGTCATGCAACTTGCTCCGTCCTTTGACATAAAGGCGGTCTGTGTAACTATTATGAAACAGATGTTGTATGCAACTTCAAACCGATGAAAGACGTGAATGAAACTTTTGTTTCATATGTTATTGTGAACTTTGTTTTTTAATGGGGATAACAGGCTTTAGCGAGTTTTGTTTTACAATGATTTCTTTACTAACATATGTATTGTGGAGGCTTGATACTTTATAGTTTTTTTTTTTTTTTTGGTTTTAAACTTACGTAGGTAGTGAATATTTCCCTCAATGTATTACGAGAAGTTGGGTCAGTTATGTTGATCGTTGTTTTTATGTGTATTTTCGAAAAAAAAAATGGTATGTTTCCTTCGGTGCATCACGAAAAGTTGGGTTAGTTTTTTTGGAATTTAAGGTTTTGAGGTCATCTTTTTGGAGAGTTATTTTGATGTGCAATTTTGGGGAAAAAAAAGTGTTACACATGTGGTTAACCAGGGGTGTTATTTTGCACCGAAACTGTCACATTATGCTGATTTTTTATTTTTTTTCTTTTCTTTTCTTTTTGTACGACATATATGTGATTTAGGGTACGTGATGTGACCGGCGAAACGACAAATATTTGGCCCCCCGTTAACCCTCTCTCTAAAATACAAGTAGTGAGTTTTATTTGCGGTGATTTAGAATTCCCTTGGGAAATAGTTCGTGACTGTGTGGTCAACTATAGGGCATAATTTTGTTGAATTTTGGGGAGCGATGTGAAGGAGGAATTGTTTTTTTGTACATGCTTGGCGCGGGGAGCAGCGTCTGAGGCCAGGTGACCTCTCGATTTTTGTTTGTTTAAAGTTGTACACGTTCAGGCTAAGGTAAATCGGCAGTTCAACTCAAGAGCGCAGTTCGTGATTGTGTGGTCAACTATAGGGCAACTCCAGAATTTTGTTGAATTTTGGGGAGCGATGTGAAGGAGGAATTGGTTTTTTGCACAGGCTTGGCCCGGGGAGCAGCATCCGAGGCCAGGTGACCTCTCGATTTTTGTTTGTTTCAAGTTGTACACGTTCAAGCTAGGTCAATCGGCAGTTCAACTCAAGAGCGCCGGTAGCAGCCCACCTGACTGCAGAAATAGTGGTCGAGGGTAACTCGAACTGTGAGACCTTTACGACACCGAAGCGCCCAGGCGTCATCTTTGGTCCCCTGAGGTGTTGTGAACAACCGATACACCCTCATCATGAACCGCCTAACCGCAACGGGTACAATTTATTGGGCCATTCCACCCAAGGGTGCCTAACCCTAATGCGGGAATGCATTGTAGCCCACTGTTAGGCCGCACACAGCAAGTGCAGATCCAGTCCCTACAGATGCCGCAGAGAGGCGCCAACTACAACCTGGTCCTAGCACTAGACAGTGAGCTCAATAATCCCTTCAGCCGAGCACCATCCATCTTAGGTCGTACAGGGAACCAGCAGCCTGGGCCCTAAGCATCCACTCGGGCAGCAACACTCGAGCCTGGTACCTGGATCTCCGCAGGGCGGCTATACGTGGAGGTCTGTAAGCCTGGGCTGCAGCATAAACCACAGGTGCCCCACCCAGCAAGGCTCATTTCCAGTGTGATGTACTGGATGCTGAGATTGTTGATATTGTGCGCAGAAAATTGGGGTGTTGGCACACTTCATTGTGACCCAGGTGGTTTGGGCTCCTGTGTGATTATACCACAGGTTGCGGGTTCGAGGCCTCTAGAATGCTTGAACCATTTTTTGTCACTTGATTGATGTAAGCCTTGGGCTCTGGGCCCGTTCGAAATAGAATTTCCAAGGCCCAAAAAAAAAAGATTTCGGATCCATCTGTGTTCGGATTTCATGTCGAGATGCATCCAAAATGCTGGCCGATGGCGAGTTGTGCAACAAAGGTAATCGCACCGTTGGCTGGCTCTTGCCCGTTCTTGGGTAGAAGGGCTATGATTTGCTACCCCTTTAGGGATGGATTTCTCGCTTTCAAACCAGGAAAAGCCAGTAGGGTACCTGACCGTTATGCTGGGCAATTCATGTCTCAGGGTATTGTGTTCTGACCCCCCTTCAGAATCTTCGTTCCCACCCCCCCAAGTCCACCCCGGTTGAGAACCTCTCAGAACCTTCCCCGTCAGTTCCCCGTTCTAGGGTAGATTAGACCGCCTAGAGGGGCTATTACTGCTACCCCTCCTTCCGTCCCATTGTTGTTTCTCAAGGGTGTGCGCAGAGATCTGGCGGCTGGGAAAGCCGAGGGCTACCGAGAACCACGGAGGAGTCCACACCCTTGACCTTGACGCATCGTGGCGGCGCTGTATTCTCCTCCTCTCCAGCGATTCGGGCGCCATCGCTAGCGCGTCGGACAGCCATTGGTTGGCCGTTTCCCGCGCTCGGCCGCCATAGCCAGCGAGTCAAACAGTTCCCGCCATCTCTTATATTTGCTCGAAACGCACTTTGCTAGAGCAGAGTACTGCATCTGTCGGCAATTCCTGAGGTCAAATTTCTTTCGCTTCTTCCCGCCTGTTCCCGCCAATTGTCTAGCAGTCCTGGATCTGTCGGCAATTCCTAAGGTCACATTTTTTTCACCTGTTCCCGCCTGTTCCCGCCAATTGTCCCCGCCATCTGTCGGCAATTCCTAAGGTCACATCACATTTCTTTCGCTTGTTCCCGCCTGTTCCCGCCAATTGTCTAGCAGTCCTGCATCTGTCGGCAATCCCTAAGGTCACGAAATTTTTCGCTTGTTCCCGCCTGTTCCCGCCTGTTCCCGGCAATTCTCTGGCGGGAAAACGTTTCATCCCCGTCCTACTTATAGGGCCTAGCAGGCTAGCAGTCTGGCGCGGTAACCGTTGGGGGGGCGGGGATCCTCTAGCCTCTGATATCGGTAGCAGTGCGCTGTTTGGGTTCTTCTTCTTCTTCTTCTTCTTCTTCTTCCGTCTCTCTTCTGGGTCTGAGAGGACGGCTGTGGTAGACTCGGAGGACATCGGAAAGCCTCTCGCTTCCGTGATCTATTGCTTCGATCTCCCCTTCCGGAATTCCGTTTGCTGACGTGCCGTTCCGTTCCGTTCCGTTCCGTTCCGTTTCGTTTGGCTGATTAGCCATAAGTAATCCAGGTACGTCATCTCTGCTCCTCTTGCTTTCTTCTCAATCCAGCTCGGCCTTGTCGGCCGTCTTTAGTGTGCTTGCATCGTTCTTCGACATCTAGAGTTCTGCTCCTCTTGCCCTTCCCTCTGTTGTCGTCTTTCTTTTCCTACTGTACTTCGGCCTTCCCTCCTCCCCCTCCTCCTCCTCCCCCTCCCCTCCTCCTTCCTCCCACTTCTTCTTCTTCCTCTTCTTCGTGTCCTGACATTGTTGTTAGACATTTACATTTGTGAAGTTGCCCTTCCTCTCTTGTCGTCCCTCTTCCCCTACTACTCTACCTTATCCTCCCTGTCCTCCGCCTCTTCGCTCTCCTCCCTCTCCTCCCTCTCCTCCCTCTCCTCCCCTCTCCTCCCTCTCCTTCTCTTAACTCCTGTCTCCTCCTCCTCCCCTTCTCTTCCCTCCTCCCCCCCTGCATGTCATCCTCGTCATCTTTATCTTCTCCTTCGCTGTCGGTCGCGTCCATATCTGCGTGGTCGACTTCATTGTCATCCTTTCTCTTGCTATGTGTTCACCCTTTCTCCATCCTCGCTCTCCTTCTCTTTCTTTTCCGTCGTTCCTTCCTTCTTCCTGTGCGCGTTTTCGTCCTCCCCTTTGCCTGTAATTAGCGTTTTGATTCCTCCTTCTCTCTCTCTCACTTCGTCTCCTAGGTCACCCTTTATCGCTTCGTGTTTTGTACTTCTTTTATAAAAATCGCTTCGTGTTTTCTACACTCCTCTGTACTTGGCTTTGCTGCTCCTTGTCTTCACTTCACTTCGCTTCGTCCTCATTCTTCAGTTCCCCTCTTCTCTTTCTGCTCTTCTCCTCTACTTGTGTTGCCCTTTGTTATCCTCTGACGCTGTGGTCATTTCCTTCGTTTTTTTTTTTTGCAGCTCTTCTTACTCTTTCTTCTGTCTCGCTATCTCCCTCCTCCCCCTCCTCGTCCTCTTCTGTTTCTTCTTCTGTCTCGCTGTCTCCCTTCTCCCCCTCTTCCTTGTTTTGCTTACTCCGTTTAGTTACCTGTAGTGCTCAGTGCTCTCTATTTATGCCCATCTCCGCACGCAGCTTTGTAATCATCATATCGCCGCGATTGATATGTTTTTTTTCTTCTTATGTTGGTTTCCTATAGAAACAGGGACCTGGGCCTAAGGTTCGTATGGATATGTCTTGTGTTCCTTTCTTCCTTTTCCCCCCTCGTTTCTACTATCTCGGTATTCGGTCTTCTCATTGCCGATGTCTTTTGTGAAGGTTGTTTGGTGGCTTTTGCAGACGCTACCGTCTTACGTCGAATAGAATGTACGATCAGTGTATCAGTACTTGGGGCAAATTTCGGTCTAGATACAGCGATAATGACATACGTTCTATTCGGGGGAAGAGGGAAACGTCATCGTAGGAGCGGATTTCTGATATCTATCTCTTCTGATAGCGTAACAGGATAGGGTAATGCCGTCGTGGGAGCGCCTTTCTGTCTCTCCTTCCTTCTCCCCTTCCTCCCCTTCCTCCTCCCCTACTCTACTCTCCCATTCTCTTCCTCTTCCTCCTCGAACTCTCCTCCTCTCGTTGTGGCTGTTTCTCTCCTTCGTCTCTACCCCCCTTTCTCCCTCTCTCCCTCCCCCTCCCCCTCTCCCTCTCACCTCTTACAGCCGCATTTGAGGCAATTTTCCCTCTAGATGCAGCGATAATGGCCGGGCGTTCTATTCAGGTGAAGACGGCAGGGGCCCAACGATGCCTGTTTACCTACCCTTCGCCCCCTGCCGTCTTCACCCAAATAGAACGCGTCAGGTCATTGCAGCTGTATTTATCAGTCCAGATGCATCAACGTTATGACCGGGCGTTCTATTCGGGTGAAGAAGGCAGAGAAGTCGAGCGTCTTATCATCCTTCCGCCGGACTTTCCTATGGGCGTCGCCGCACGGGACACGAAGCGATAAACGAAACGAGTGCATCTTCCTGCAGGGAATGGCCAGTTTCATCGGATTGCTATAAACAGTAGCCAGTGTATTTTGCCCCCCTTCGTGGGCAGATGCACTCGTTTCGTTTTCGTTTCGTGTGCCGTGCGGCGAGACCCTATGTGTGCTTTTTTTAGGGGGGGGGGGGGGGGGGGGGTTGAATATGGCCTCTTTTCTTTCTTTCAACGGAGTCGAGTGGAGTGGAGAAAGGTATTGACGAGGGAGGAGGAATTGGGAGAGTAGGTTTACGATGCCTCTAGTCGCGTTTGTGTAATCACTAGTGTGACCAATACGTTCTCTCTCTATCGGAGAGTAGGAGCTCCTCTTTCCCTGACGCCTAGGCCTCTCTTCCTCCCTTCCCAACCCTCCCCCATTCATCCAAAACGACCTGCCTTACGCCCCCATGAGCAGGCGTATGCAATGGTGTTTTTCTACACCTCTCTCTCTCTCACCCCTTTCCATTTCTTCTGTTCGTATCCCTTCTGACTCTCACCTCTGCCTTTCCTCTCTGTTTCGTCTTCCTCCATTCCTCCTTTCCTTTCTATCCCTCAGTGTCCTTGCTTTCTCTTTTCCCTCTGCCGGACGGCTATGTTTCTCCTGACTTGCTTTTTACCTCCGCCCCCCCCCCTCTCTTCCTCCTCCCCTGCTCCTCTCTCCGCCCTACGCCCTCGTCGCCTTCACGCTTCTCTCTCCTCCCTTCCTTTTCATGTCTTCGGCGCTCCCTTCGGTTATCTCCAGTCTCATTCGGTTATCTCCTGTCTCATTTCTCTCGTAGCCCTCGTCCATTACCTCTTACACTCTCTGCCCACTTTTCTCATTCGTACTCCCTTGCCCTCTTTCCTCGTTCTAACGCGTTTCTCTTTCCCGCCTATCTCTCCGCCGTTCATCTCGTCCCCGCGATCAACGCACCTCCTTCATCTCCTCGCTGCTGTTGTCTCATCCTTGACTCAATCTCCTCACTTCCGCCATCACCTCCGTGCCACTCTCTTCTCTGCCGTCATCTCCTCCCTGCCGATCTTCCTACATCTTGTGTCATCTCCCTCGTTATTCCGTTGTTCGCTTTTCATAATCTTCTCTCTTATGGTACGTCCTGCATTACCTCTCTTTTATTTTTTCGACCTCTCTCCCTCGACCTTTGCCCGTCTACTTGCCTCTCTCGTCGGTTTTCGTCTTGCATTTCTCTCTCTCTCTCTCCCTTCCTTTCTCCTCGTTTCTTTCTCTCCGGTTTCTCTCCCCCTGCTTCCGTTATCCCCTTATCTTACGTCACCATGCTTCCTTTTTTTCGCTTTCATCCTCCCCGGGGTCCCGTCTTCGTCCTAGTTCGTTCCTCCTTTTCTCTTCGCCCCCTTCCCCCCTTTTGCGCTCTAGGCCTTTTTCTCTTCCTCTTCCTCTCCTCTCTTTCTCGCCACCAGAATCCTCTTCCTTGTCGTTTTGCTTGCCTGTCTCTCTACTGCAGTGAATTCACGGCTCCTCCCCCGCGAAGTACATGAGCATCAGCGTTGTGCATATTGCGGGCCTTGCTCCACTACGCAACCCTCTACATGCATTTGGATGGGTGGTGGACCAGGTGCATTCGGACGAGTCTAAAATTTTGAATGTATCGGGTCCAGAAAACGTCCAACGAGACCCTGCTTGTTTCGGCTTAGTACTCTGCCGTACTCAGTTACTTGCTTTCTCTTCTGAAAATTTGTCGTCTATCACCCGAATAGAACGCCGGTCTCTGTCATCGTTTTGAGGTGTCTGTCAACTTCAGATGGGCCAGCTGGGAATAGGGTCTTTACCCGAAAACCCAAATAGAACGGCAGGTCATTACCGCTGTATCTGGATTGTAAGTTGCGTCAAATACGGCTACAGTGACCTGGATCGTAAGTTGCGGTCTATTCAAGTTGATGAGGTTCGGTCCTACTTACCTGGATTCTGTGTTTCTGGTAGTTGTTGATAAAATGCAGCTCGGAATGAAGAACCTACCTGTCTGTCTTCCCCCAAATAGAACGCACGGTCATTATGCGTGTATTTAGGGCAACTTCCAGTCTAAGTACGGCAAAATAATCGTACGTTCTATTTGGGCGAAGACGCTTCAAGCGGAAGCTCATTACCTGGAGTGTGATATACCGTCGCACTGGCTGTTCGTAGCAATAGCTGAATTTGGGCCACCTGCTGGTCGTAGCAATAGCTGAATTTGGGCCAACTTTTCGTCCAAATACAGGGATAATTACCGTACGTGCCGTTCGGGTGAAGAGGGGGCTTCCTAGTGTGATATAGGGCCTCGTTCTACACCACTTGACAATACTTGACCGAGTTTCAAGGGCACCCGAACTCACGAAGGGTGATTAATTGCCACCCTAACTCACGAAGGGTGATTAATTATCACCCTAACTCACGAAGGGTGATTAATTTCCCATAACTCGTCTTTTCGTTCCACACCACCTTTGACGAAACCCTTGAGACGGCCGCCCTTGAAACTGAATTGCTGACGACATTGCACCAGGAACAGTGGTGATTGGTGTAAATGATAAATAAAAAATAAAAAATAAAAAATAAAAAATAAAAAATAAAAAAGAAAGAAAATGAAGTTCCGTATGAAGGGTCTGGCGCTTGAGCGTCAAGTGACCTCCCGAGGCTCCCTTGAGATTTTCGTTGTTTTTTTTGGCTGGGCCGCACTTGAGTTTCAAAGGCGGACCTTTGAGATGCAGAATGTGGAAACATTCCCGACATCCAAATCGATGTAGAAGCAAAATGTGGAAACATTCAGGACATCCAAATCGATGTAGATGCAAAATGTGGAAACATTCCCGACATCCAAATCGATGTAGATGAAAAATGTGGAAACATTGCGAACATCCAAATCGATGTAGATGCGAAATGTGGAAACATTCCCGACATCCCAATCGATGTAGAAGCAAAATGTGGAAACATTCAGGACATCCAAATCGATGTAGATGCAAAATGTGGAAACATTCAGGACATCCAAATCGATGTAATTAGGGAGGGGTGGAACGATGCTTCCGTGAAACTCGGGAAGTATTTTCAAGTGGTGGTGTCGAACGAGGCCCATACTGTCGCACTGGGTGTTCGTAGCAGTAGCTGTATCTGGGGCAACTTTTAGTCCAAATACAGGGGGATAATGACCGTACGTTCTATTCGGGTGAAGACGGGGCAAGCGGAAGCGAACCCCTGGAACTCGAGTTTGATGTGCTGTGTCGCACTTGCTGTTTGTAGCAATAGCTGTATGTGGGGCGATTTTCAGTCCAAATACAGGGATAATGACCGTACCTTGTATTTGTGAAGACGGGGCAAGTGGGGACTTCATCCCTGGAACTCGAGGGCGATGTACTACTACTACTGCAATTGCTGTTCCTAGCAATAGCTGTATTTAGGGTAAAATTCAGTCCAAATACAGCGATAATGACCGTATGCTTTTTCAGTCCAATATTTACAGGGATAATGACCATACCCTCTATTTGTGAAAACGGGGCAAATGGGACCTCATCCCTGGAACTTGAGGGTGATGTACTGTTGCAATTGCTGTTCACTCGTGTTCGATGTGCCGTTGCCATTGCTATTTATTGCGAGTCTTTGAAGGAGCGTGGACTCCTTGCATGTGTGTGTGCCTCGCACATGTAATACATTCCTCCATTCCTCCATTCCTCCATTCCTCCATGTGTGGGACCCCACCCACAAAAATGGAAAGAGTGCACTAGTAGGACCCCACCCACCACCGAACCCAAAATTGACGATCCGAGACATCGGCCCAGTAAGACCGCGGGCGGCCTGGATCGTCGCGGCCGTTGAAAAGAGTGGCCCCATCGTAGGACGGCCAGCCTGGGGAAAAACCATGCGGGGCATAGTTTCCTGTTTTGAATAGCGGGCAAGGCAACATGCACTCGCACATACGCGAACGAGACAATACGCACTCGTGGGCAGACTGTCGGGGTTCAACTTCCTGATGATTAGTAGGTGAAAGTCCAACGAAACAGTCTGGCACAGTCGTGCTTATTTTGTGGAGTTCACACAGCCTCACGAAGAGTGTGCGCGCGCGTGTGTGCAGAGGGAGAGAGAGAGAGAGAGAGACCAAGCACACCACCATGACGACGCAGACTGATGAAAATGA
>BFEA01000572.1:271735-290650 GCA_003427395.1 Chara braunii
ACACCCCAGTGTGACCAGCACTCAGGACCATCACCCTACCAGTATCGAGGGCAACTTGGACGAAGCACCCCCTAACACTACAACCCCTACCCCCCTTTTCAAAGTTTTTGGGTGGGAAGTACCGTCCCTACCCTGCCACTAACACCCCCACCCCCCTCTTCAAAGTTCTTGGGCAGAACGTCAACGTTTGCAGAAAGCCAGGTACGTTGTTGTCAATGTCTGCTGAAAGCCAGGTACGTTGTTGTCAATGTCTGCTGAAGCCCGTGCTGAAACTCCACCACTAACACCCTCACCGTAAACCCCCCAACGCCCGACCCTCAACCCCTGAAATACCCCCCCCCCAACCCTCCAACCCCCCAACCCCCCAAACGAAACTTCTCTGTTCAAAGTTTTCTTTGCGGATTCGGGGAGATCTCGGTGAGGGCAGTCCAACCATGTTTAAAAAAAAATAAATAAATAAAAAATTGACCCACTTTTGGACCCAACCGGAATTCCGGTTGGACCACCAGGGGTCCAACCGGCCCGGTTGGATCCGGGCCGGTCCAACCGGCCGGTTGCCGGCACAGCCATGAAACAAACTCGATTATTCTTTGCAAAAAAACAGCATTCATGAAATTTTTGGCGGCGGAAACCTTGCCAATCGTTTGCTCTGGCGCTCTGTCCTTCTGCCTGCACGGGGCTGTTGTTTCTTCGCTACTCTAGTCTGGGCCTTCTTCTTCTTCTCCTCTAAATGGACATCGATCTCAATTAACATGAGCATTGTTATGGTTGGCCTAATGAATGCATCACATGTTGTGGACCATCTGCCTTCATTTCTTGCTCACCTTTTGTTGAAGGAAGAGACGAGGCGAAGTGATTAGCCACGAATTTCGGTATGGTCGCCAACGATGTTTTTGCTTGTCTTCACCATCTCGCTGTGGGCGGTTACTTGAAGCTGGTCTTGAAAACCATGCTGTATCCTGTATTTTGGTGCAAGGATCGGCTTTGGGTTTGACTTCTGTACCCTTCTTTATGTTCTCCTGGTGCTGTCCTTCGCGATGCCAAAACTGTACGAGATGTACGAGACTGATGTGGATCGTGTGGCAGACCTTGCGTATGAGAGATCCAAGAACTACCGCAGTTGTGCGGGCAATGCAGTGCTCAGCAAAATCCCTGCTGTAGGAACTACGGAAGACAGGCTGCTGCTGTGGTGCTAGCAAAGACAGAGGTGCAGCGATTTGCGTTCGTAGCAAACAAAAAGAAACAGGATGTGTGTCCTTTGGGACATCTGTTAAAATTGGAACGAGACCGACAAAAAAAGAAGAAGAAGAAGAAGAAGAAGAAGAAGAAGAAGAAGAAGAAACAGGACAGCGTGCTCAAGATGGTCAACGCCGACTCAACGGTACCGTGCATGTAAGAAGGGCAAAGAGGTTCTCCTCTCCTGAGGCAGTGTTTCCCATTCTTCGCTATGCTATTCCGGGCCTGCTTCTTGTTCTCCACATGGACATTGATTGCGATTGCGCCGAGCATTGTCGTGGTTGGCCTAACGAATCTGATGCAAGATGTGGATAATCTGTCTCCAATTCTTCCTCACATCTTGTTGAAGGAAGACGAGGTGACGAGATGAGCCGCAGATTTCCATATAAAATTTTGGCCAATAATGTTTTTTTTTTGTGTTTTTTTTTTTTTTTTTGCGTGTTTTCCATTGTCTAGCGCGGTTTGACTTCGTCACCTTTCTTTGTGTACTGCAGGTGCTTTCATTTGTGGTGCCAGAACTGTCTACAACAATACCCTATAGCTTTTCCGCCGCAGGGTGTCCGTGTGCACGGAGCTTTGTTTTGTTCCACAGAGTGAAAACTCAAAAGGTAAAATATTAAATAATGTAGCCAGAGGTTTTAGTACCGTTTTACTTCTCACAGTATTAACTACATCATCATCAAGCGTGTGACTGTCCGAGTAAACTCGAAGGAGCAAAATGCTAGAGACCTTCGACCTCAACTGCTCAGTCTGAGATGGAACATACACTCCCGGATGCTTATATGCTCTTCTCCATGTATATACTTCATATCCATCGCGGCAATTTACGATTGATATATATCTATGCTGACCTACAGTCTGTCTGAAAATCCCTACAAACGTTTCCGCAGCAAAACATGACGGCAAAGGGAGGCATAGCCCCCGAGTACGATGCCCTCCTGCTGAAAAGCAAAAAAAACAAATGAATATTATCGCTGACTTGCACCACATCCCATTGCACTGCTCAACAACTGATCCTGCGACACAGACCTTAGGTCTGCTCAAGATCTGTCGTATTGCTATCTTTGGAGGATACCTCTTGTACTTGGCCATCGTGTACCAGGTACAATCCATGCGGTCACTCGATGTCAGTTCGGTCTTTGTCCTTTGTGCCCCCTGCTTCGCTCGTACGATCCATGCGGTCACTCAATGCCATTTCTGTCTTTGTCCTTTGTGCCCCCTGCTTCACTCAGGTTGATCTTCCCAAGAGCCCTTAAAAAAAAATGGCTCGGAAAACCCCACTCCTTTAAGTTCCCGATGGTATGTGATGAGTGCAATAGGGAGCAAGGCATCACTGTTAGTGTTAAGCTCGAATTACGTACATCGTACGTATGATTGTTGCGATTTTCTGCTCAAAAGGAGCAAATGACGAAAAATGCCTTGTGATCTTGTACCTTGGATTTCACATCCAGGTCACATTTGCTGCTCTTTGATCTTCATCTGGGTGGCTGGTGTTGAAACGCCATGCAAACAAAACACGGTATTGCTTATATTCAATCAACTCTAAGTAACACTATAATTACCATAACAGATTCTTTTGGAGATACCAAATCTTGGTCCTCTTCTGGTTCAGTGGGATTTAAAGGATCTCGCCGTTCAACCAATTATGCTGCTCAAGTGAAGTTTCGTTTTGTGTGGTGGGCGTGTTGCGAACTCCATTTGGTGGGACACAGTTTTGTAGCCGAAATTGCAGCGATCCTTGATTACAGGCGTCCAATGCATTTGCATCACAATGCCTGCCCATGACCAACAGCATGGAGTGGGATGTCAGCATGAGTGCTCATATTGTGTTTTCTTTTGTTTGTTTGTTTTGGCGAATCGTCATCATGTCGTTCTTTTCTTTTGGCATCATTCACTATTTTTTGTACATGCACCAGGTGCTGACCCGCAAGAGATCTAGTGCTAATCTTTTTTCTTTTTTGATGGTTGGCTCGGTTCCACCCACAGTCCCTGTACATAGACACATGCATGCGCACCCACACCCGTGCCCCTTGCACACCCAACAGACACACGGTACGACTGTGTCAATTTTGGATCTACTGATCTGGGAGAAAAAGGGGTGGTTGTGGTGACCATCCAAAAACACACACACCATGTTGAAATTGGGTTTGAACAGGAGGACACGTTTTGGACGACAAGAAGACGGATGAGTTAACCACTAACCCCTGTCTCAATATGGGAACCTATTTTATTTAACCCTATTCCATGTACGCCTATTTTTATTTTTTGTTTTTCCCTTAATTGTGACCTGCTTCCTATTGGAATGGGCTTGGGAGAAAAACCCAAGAAGTGGTGGGAAAAAAAGCAAGGTTCCCCCTCTCACCACTCACCCCGCCGGCCTAAATTCGGCCTTCCTGGCCTTACGGACCGGGTTTTTAGGGGGGGCCACGACCAGCAGGTATAGGCGGGGGTCCAATCCCGCAAATTTCAAGCGTCAACTTTGGTGAGTTTTTGTGCTCAGAAAAATTAATGAAAAACTTTGAAAATTTGAGATCTTATTGATTAGATTGTGATCTTTCAAGGAAAAACATTAGGAAGAAATAAAGATAAAAAACTTGGACCATGAAATAAACGTCACGCCAATTCTGCACATTTTCCACTTTTGCTACTCTACCACGTGAGGGCCAATGTGAAAAGACCCGTGAAATAAATGTCGTGCCAAAAATGGGTTGTGGTACTCTTAACCGCAACCGTGGAGGGGAATGGATGAGTAGGCGCACATGCAATCGATTTTCTAAAGACATATGGTGGTCATAAATATGGTTAACCCGATTAAACCACGGCTACCCCCGGTGTCTTACATTAGGGGGGATCGGTAGCACATGTCCATGAGGGTCACCCGTAGCACAGTGGGGGAAACTGGCGGAGTCGCAAAATTGGAATATGAGTCAAATTCCCTCCGCGATTTATTTGCGGGTTGAAATGAATTTTTAAAATTTTTAAATATTTTTCCTATAAAGATCATGACGAAACCTTGAAGTTTCAGAAAATTTAGAGTATTGTATTGGACGTGAAAAATCGCTGAAGTCGGGGTACTTTTCTTGTTGGTCGACATGTGATAGAGCAGCAAAATAAAATATGAAACGAATTGGCGCGACATTTATTTCACGGTCAAATATTTTTTAAAAATTTTTAAATATTTTTCGTGAAAAGTCCATGACCAAATCTACAAGTCTGTCACTTTGCACAGTTGTTGAGTCATCCTTCTGAGCGCAAAAATCGTGGAAGTTGGGTTACTTTTCCCATTGGCCCACACGTTGTAGAGTGGCAGAAATGGAAAATGCGATGAAACAGCGTGACATTTATTTGATGGATTTCTTTTTTTTTTCCATAAAAATGTCATAATCTAATCTACAGGATTTCAAATTTTCAGATTTTTTTTTTAATTCTTTTGAGCACGAAAAATCATCAAAGTTGACGCTTGAAAATCCATTGACTAGACCCGCCTACACCTGCCAATCGCCCCCCCCCCTAAGAACCCGATCGGTAAGAGGCCAAGAAAGGTGAATTTAGGTCAGCGGGGGTAGTGGTTGTTTAACATAACAAAAATGTAATGGTACACAAAACCACTTTGATAGTTGAAATTATTGTGAACTCCTCAACCAAGGTCCCTTGTGCTGTAAAAAATCGTACTCAGCAATGTTAATGCGTGCGCAAACCTGAAGGTTAGTTCTCTTTCATGCCAAGTGTCTGGTTATAGGGAAAAAAAATATAAAATTATTGTGGATTCCTCCCATATATCTCAGCCTGTTAAAATGGGAAAAAATATATATACGTAATATGGAATCTGGCATATGGCCGGGGCAGTTAACGAAAATAGTGAAAGGGTTATCCAATCAAAGATATCGGATGACTACTAAGGAGGATTGAGCGTGAAAATGTGGAATACGTAAAAAGTTAGTATGGGAGGTCCACCTCGTGTAAAGCTATAAAGGTAATATAAGATTCGAACTCGCGTTTGTGCCTATTTGGTTGGGGTCCAACCCGGGAAGAGAACCTTACGTTACTATGGAGCTTAAGATAGATGCTAAGATTAAAAAGTCCTGCAAAATATATGTCGCGGTGATGTGTTTTGAACTTGCACTTACATTGTAGTAGTAATTCGTGACACCTTTAGAAATTCAATGGATATAGATAAGATTGTCATACTCTGTGCAAAAGGTGGCATGAGTCTTGAGACCGCGACCTCTCTCGGGGCGCTGCAGGATATCCTCAAAATGGAATCGATATTAGTCTTTTCTTTGCAGAGCCTTAAAAACGGGCACGTAGGAGAATAACACGTACACCTAACTACTTGCTTATGTTGCCATGCTCACTGCATTTGGTTCCTTTCATAAAAAAAACGGATAGGGAGATTCTAAGTAGGTCTTTCCATAAGGGTTGTTCGGGTTTTTGTGAAATTGTAATGTTGCAAAGGAGACTAGTATGTGCAGGAGTCCGTGAAGGCTCAGTGCCTTGCATTTTCTTTTCTTTTGCGAACTTTTATTCGTCAATTTTTTTTTTTTCATTTTACTTTTTTCCTTTTTTTTGTTGGCTCATCGAATTTCAAGAGATGTGTGAAAACTTAATCGAACCATTAGGTAGTAGGTTACGTATTTTTTTACTGACAAACAGGGTTGCCTAGGTAGAGTCAAAACAAACTTTGATATAAGATGGACACGATACTAATGCGCAAATCTTTCATCGTAATACACTTAGCTCATTCTAAATAAACGAGGTGATTACATCGAGGTAAGTACATTAAATTTTTAATTTATTTGATTTTTTTTCTTTTATCATCTCGGTCGGACGATGTTGATAATTTCTTCTGGTGGTTTTTTTTTTTTTTTTTTTTTTTTTAATCTCGACAAAATAACTTTGAAATGAACGAAGGTGAAAAAATAGGTTTTGTTTCCTCAAAATGGTAAAACAAAATACAGGGACCTCTATAACGATTGTAGGAAGACAAGAAAAGGCAAACAACGTGCTAAGGGATATTCCGATTTGATTTGCGGAAGGAAGATTATTCAATCGTATGTCGAGCATTATTTTTTGTCAGTCCGCACAGAACGTCGAAAGATAAATTGAAAACCTTTTGTTGAGTTTATGGGTGATGGAGCGTGGTCGTTTTTTTTTTCTGTTATTGTTCATCAATTTCTTTGACCTTGATATTCAAAAATTTTGGATTCATTTTTATGAGTTTATGGGAGGTGGAGTATAGTCGTTTTTTGTTGATTGGTGGAATTTTCAGCAGAGTATTGAGAATTATTAGTTGAGGCATGATGTGTTTAAATTGAATCGTTGGGAAAATAAAGGTCGCTCAATATGATGATATGTTGCGGCTAGTCAATCCCTAATATTAAACGGTTGTTATTGTTTTTAACTCTATGTTGTGGTTATTGGGTTGTGATATAATGTTTGTGGTCGCATTTAGTGTAACAATCTAGGTTACCAGTTCGGGCTGCCCGGGAAAAGAGGGTGACCTGGGCCTGTCTCTTATACACATCTAGATGTGTATAAGAGACAGGAGAGAGAGAGAGAGAGAGAGAGAGAGAGAGAGAGAGAGAGAGAGAGAGAGAAAGAAAGAGAGAGAGAGAGAGAAAGACGGCTCCGTCTTTGAATTTGACGTTTAATCATATCTAAATTCAAAATCGGCACACAAGCCATTCTCGTGCAGCCACACCCACACATATGTATGTATGTGTGTGTGTGTGTGCGCGTGGGAGAGAGAGAAAGAGAGAGAGGTACAGGGAAGCCATACACACGCTCAAAGAGAGAGACACACACGCTGACAAACAAACCCACTGCACTAGAGTTTATCCTGAATCTAGATGCATCGTTTTGTCATATTCATAAATAAAGAGTCAGGTGGGCTCTCTCTCAGTGTTTGTTTGTCAATGTCCGTTTTTTTTTATTCCCCCCTTTGCTTGTCTTTCTCTCTCTTTGCGCTCTTTTTATCGTCTTCTCCATTAAAAGAACGTATAGCGGTTATGGTTGTATCCGGGGAAGGTTACACCAAATGCAATTATAATAACCGTATGCTATATTCGGTGGAAGACCGGATGTTGTGGTCCTTTGGAACATATGTTCAAATCGGAATGTTACAAATAAGATTATGATATCCCCAGTCCAACTGCGGCCCCGCCCCCCCCCACCCCTCTCTCTCTCTCTCTCTCTCTATACATATATATATATCCACATATGGTTAATAGGTGATGTCATTTTTGACGAATTTTTTATTGAAACAACCAGGGTCACCAGCCCGTACGTACGGAGGTCCCCGGGCAGACCTCCGTACGTATGGGCGTTCAGCCCCCGCCAAAAATTATTTCGGGGCCCAAAAATAATTATTGTTTTTTGCATTTTGTTTTTTGAGTTCTCTGTGACGTGGGGTACATGCCTGTAAATTTTCAAGTTATTTGGCCAATCCAAATAAGAATTAAAAATCGCCAAAGATGGCGGTGTCAAAACGTGCTCGCCCACGTATTGTTTTACTTTTTACTTTTTGTTTTCGATTAAGTTCGGGGTCTAAACAATTTTATTATTTTTTGAAACTTTATTAGTGGGTTTTGTATTATGTGAAGTACACATCTGTAAATTTTCAGGGCATTTAGCTATGCGAAGAAAAAATGAAAAAAACATGCTCGCGCACTCACTAAATTTAATTCTCTTTTTATTTTTATTTATTTTTATTATTAGTATTGGTTTTCCGTGTTATATTTTTATCTCAAATTTGGTAAGGAATTCGGATGTAATGCTCAGGCAAATCTTGTTGAATTTATGTTTCTCCATAACATATCTTTTTTTCAGATTTTCTTGATGACGTTTTGTTTTTTTTTTTTTTTGTTTTTTTTTTTTTTTTGGGTCCGCGTTCGGCCCGAACGGCCGAACGCATCCCCAAGGGGTCCCATACGTTCGGGTTCGGGCATTCGGCCCGTCCCGAACGTCGGTTACCCTGTATATATATATATATACAAGGTTGCCGGCGTTCGGGACGGGCTGAACGCCCGAACGTTCGGCACCCCCTCTCGACGCGTTTGGCCGGTTGGCCAAACGTGGACCCCCCACCCCCCACCCCCAAGAAAAAAACAAAAATCCAAAAATCTGAAAACAATATATGTTGTGCATAAGAATAAACTAAACAACATTTGCCTCAACATTACATCCAATTTTTTTACCAAATTTGAAATAAAAATCAAATACTAAAAATAAATAATAATAATGAAAAGTAAAAAAAATAAAACGAGAATGAAATTATTGAGTGGGCGAGCACGTTTTGAAACTGCCATCTTTGCCGATTTTTCTTTTTTTTTGGCTGTGACAAATGCTCTGACAATTTGTATACGTGTATCTTACATAATAGAGAATCTACAAATAAAGTTTGAAAAAATAATATTTTTTTTCATGATAATGGATGGAAAAATGCATACAAGAGATGTACACTAGTCACCAAGTAGTAAAGACCACTCAATGGCAAGATTAATGAGTATAAAACGAGTAATACCGCCAGTCGCACCGTCAATTCCAAAAAAACACTGTCTCTCCACCAAACCCTACAAGACGTTCACCGATCGTCGTCCTAAGACGTCCACCGATAGGCATCCTATGGTAGATCGAATAAATCCTGATCAATCTATTTATACTTTCCCTATGGCTAGTTCCTGAAAACAACAAGTACCAACTACACTTCTCCTATGAAGACTGGTGCAAAATACGACACCAGGTGATTCGCTATCCGATACCGAGGTTCATGTTCAAGTCTCACCCATTACCAAGTAAGTATTACAGACCTACTCCGCTAACTATGTGGTGTACCAGCAACTCCCCCGTAAGCCATACAACTTCAGAAAATAATTGTCCTCTCTCTGCACTGTATCCGTGCCTAGCTCAGGTTGTCTGATCGGGGACCGCAAAGAGTGTCAAAGTACAGGCCACCAATAAGAAACGCGCAAACCATACTGCTACAAAAACTCAGGCTAGTACCTTCGCACAATACAACAGAAGGCACAACAAGGCACATGTGCAGGTTCGAAACCCATCCAAAATATCAAAAAATACTGAAGAGCCCCTGTCCAGATAAAGCTACAAAGAATAACTTCATGCCACTACAACAACATCAACAAAATTCATCACCTAAAACTGCAGCAAAATAACAGAAATCCAAAAGTATCAAAGAACAAAAAAAAATAGGAGCGTCAGGAGTTTGACTGTTTATCTCCATCGAGAACCTCATTGAGAACCCGTTTATATGCCTGTTTAGTACAATAGTTTTGATTGTTTGCCTCCAAATGTTGTCGCGCCTGACAGAGAAGCGCTTGAGAACCTGCTTTAAAAACTGGTTCGGAAAATCCTTCAAAAACAATTTCCTCCTTAACACTCGCACTCGATACGGTATCTCACATCTGATTGAAGTGTTTTGGTTAATACGGTGGAGATAGCCGTCCATGATGGCGCTTTTCTGCCTTTTGCAGGCCCATGAAAAATAAGACTATCCATTTTGTACCTTCAAATGGTCATAAATCCACAGGCAGTCATCATTCTTGGAAACTTGCACACATCCCATGTATGAGCATGTCTGCGAAATGCGGACTTGGCATCCAAGGAAGTCCAATAAACCAGAACCATCGTCAGTACGTTTTAGCAAGAGATTCTTGGGGTAGCAATACTCAAAGGTCTGCATAATAACCCGATCGTTACCATTGAGAGAATATATGACCAACATCACATCATCAATCAGTCTAGAAGCAAAGATACAATGTACAGACCTTCCGATACTGCACGTGAATCGATACTCAGCAAAAACGCACAAGATGCAGGAAAGGGGATGACTAGTGTTCTTCCCCATGGGGATGCCGAAATGCTGTTTCAACAAGATTTTCGTAGCATGGAAATAACTTGAAGTATGATTCAGCTCAAGATTCACAAAATATCGAACCTCATCAAGGAAGAGTTTCCTCCAAGTATCGTCACTCGTTGTCAACCCAAAACTTGCTCCCTTTCCCCGTGTGTTAACATATACGAAATAATGACCTTTTCGAATATGGTGGTCGATGAGCCAGTCAATGGCACAGCGGGTATCCGCATGCAGGAGTTTGTTGAACATATCCTTGATATCGAAAGAATACAAATTAATTGTCCGGTCAGCTCCCAAATGGAGCAATCTTCAGTTAGCAATAGCTAACCGCTCGGTCAATAAAGATATAGCAGGTAAATTAAAATGCCATTGTTTGAAAACTGTATTTAGCAAATGGTTTAGTGCTTTTGCCACAACCCTCCCAGTACGGATCATAGGTTCCACATAGCACGGGTAAATCGAACGAAAACGATTCAAGTCCTTATGCTTCAGCAAAATATATGTCGAACCAAACTTCCCTTTGTTGTCTCCACGAGATAAATTTTTCAACCCTGTAGCGACAACATCCTCGCGGAGTTTGCGCAATAAGAGGCTTTCAGGGCAGGTCATAATACGATAGTCTGTGTTAAGCACGAAAGTGCTCATCATTGTATCGCAATACACCTGTGGGCACATAACAACCGTTTCTTTGGGGTTACGATCAACAGTGGTAAGTATCAGACCTTCAAATCTTTGTTTAATCTTCAAAAACTCATCCATTTGCAGGCAACGACTATTCCTCACAACAGTGGAAAAACAGTTTGACAAAGCTTCATTACTCAAATACGGTGGAGCATATTTACAATTGATTCAGTTAGCAAATCCAGAACGCAACTCTTCACGAAACAAAGTTAATCGATCCTGAATTCGTGCAAAAGGCACGTTCTTAGCGTTCCCTAACAAAGGATGAGTCCCTTCGAGTTCGCTAAATCTGAATAGAACATGGTCAGCCGAGCGCGGGAGATCCAGACTCATATAAGTACATGTCAGAACAGGGCGTGTCGATAGACTACTACGCATATTGTGCAAGATATTGGCAAAAACTGTTTTTTTTGTTCCCACTATCCAAACTTTTCTTCTGACTCTATGCAAAAAACACAAAGGTAAGTTCAACTGCATTAAGGCATCATTCACAATTTTTCAAACCTCCACAATAATGATGCGATCGTCAAAACGTATGCGAAAAATTAAGTTAACACCAAGGGTTAACCCAAAACGATCCCGAAAACAACGGACGACCAGTCTTCGCAGGTACTTTCGGGTGAACTTTATCGAAAAATCCTTAATCACACGGTATATGCGTAAGCATGAACGCATATTTCAATTGTTAATCACAAAAATTTGTCGAGAATTACGAAGAATTTTAACATCTTCTTCAGATACCCACATCTAGGTGACCATTTGCAAACATGCAAAACAAAAAAACAACCGCCCGATTGCAAAGACGACTTGCAATCCTTGAGACAGACTGTGCCAGATTCAGAGGCCAACTTAGTTTCCCCAAAGACTTTTACCAATTTTTTCCAACTGGGTTGTGGAAAATTCAACAACATCATTACCGGATTTCAAGATATCATCGATAAAATAAAAAAAGTCAACGCTCCAATCAGTTGACTTTGTTACCCTAAAACGTATAGGTTTTCATACGTGATTATGACAAACAATGTCATTCCTCTCGCACGTTCTTTCTTTCTGACCTTATTTTTCTTTATAACTTTAGCACGCCTTATGCAACATGTTGTATTAAGGAAGGGTAACCAGTGCTTGATGTACGCATGTTCAAGTTTCATAAAATCACTGCCAATAAGAACATCAACTCGCAGTAACAAGTAATTGCATATCTCGAAGTTGGTCAGCCAACGGTGGAAGTGCGATTGCATACGATTGCGGCAGCAGTAAATGTGCGCTTTCCAACGGGTATCAACATCCCGAGTAGACTTTCCAATGTACAGAGATTTGCAAAAGAGAGAGATCCCAACATACTCACAGTCAGTGAGGTTTAAAAATTCAATACCGTGACGACTATACAAATCCAGCCAGTTAGGCACACATTTCTTCACCCATCTTATCTGATGTTGCACAACTAGCAATAGGAAAACAAGACGGAGTAACTTCTCTACCGGCTTATCCACCTTCAAAGACTCACCGAGCAAATGAGTAAGAAAACGAGAAACCTTCCATAATTGTGGTATCGAAAGAGTTCATCACACATCATCTACTGGTTTTTCCTCCAGGTTACCAACCGTATCCTCTGAGTCGGCTATACGAATGACTTCATCAATTGTCAATGAGGTGTTGGAAAATGCCACCTCGGTTCGATGATCCACTATATCAAATATAGCATCGACTTTCTTGTCGTAATGAATACCTTCATCATGACAGATTCGTTGTAATTCCGTAACATCCAGGTCCTTAAGTTCCCGCAGAACATTGTCCCGATAACGCAAGCGATCCAAGACGCCCTTCGTCGTAGGAGTCAGCCCCGGTTCTTGCTTGCGTGTCGGGGTTCTTCGCTTGGATAGGGGCGTAGCGATTTTTTTCTTGGCCGAAGTAGGAGTGAGTCGTCCACCTGCTTCCTTGGTTTTGGACCTGGTCAAACGACCAAAGAGTTTGACCGGCTTCAAGATACCACGCTTAGGTGTCCTCTTTGCAGGCAACTCCATCGGAGGACTAGCTTCTTCAAAGACAGGTTATGAACCTCGCTTCCTTTTCTCCGAAATCACCAATCTCTGGGCTCTCGCACGTAGTTTCTGCGTCATGCTGATGTCACTCCTTTCGCTCGCGTTGGATGAGTACTCTGCTTCCTCAGACTGATATGTGACTTTCTTCTTTCCTCGTTCATGGCTAGACGGAGGTGTCAGTGTGACAACTTGATGCATTCGGTGAACCAGGAGGTCTTCTATCTCACTCACTTATATCGCGAGTTGTACCTGCATATCTTTCTGCATTTTCGCCCGCATTTCCTATTTTTTTTGTTTCTCCAGCTTTTTCTTCAATGCTTTTTTCTCTGCCTGGATGCGTTTTTTCCTCCATTCTGGCCTTCTCTTCTTCAGCTCGCCGTTCCGCCTCCTCCTTCTCCATCCTCCTCCTCGTCTTAGCTTCCTTCTTCTCACGTTCCGCTGCATAGTGCTCTTCCATAACAGCAACGCTCTTGCCCAGTTTGGCTATGGTGTTCCTAATCTCTGGATCCATGTGAGATAGAGGTTATCGTCTCCCCGTGTCATATCTTCTCGGTGAACGAGATCGCCAAGAGTCCGATGATGTCGATGGTCTCACGTTTGGATAACGCTTACCACAATCGGGGCACTAGTTAGCGTAATGCCTTGTCCCCTGACATGCAAAACACGTGGGAGGTCGATAAGACCTTCGTTCCCCGCCATCAATAGAAGGTTCCCTCTTCCATCTCTCTCGATCTCTGTCTCCTCTCTCACATTCTCGGTCGCTCCGGTCACGTGGATCTTGCGTTGACATAATGTCACTACCCTCCTCCCACATGCAACTTCAAAGCGTCAAGCATACAGGGTGGTGTCACAGAGGAAATAGAACAACTTCACGTTGCCAACTCTATCTCCTCTTACTATCTTCATCTAAGTTACATCGAGGTTAAGAAAGAGAACAATTAAAATTTACTTGCGGCGAACATGTTATCTCTCTTTAAGAAAGAATATGGGGTGGGGGTTCGTTGTTCTAAGAGTCGACCCTGTTATCGATCCAGAGTGGACCGTTTTATGGGGGGGTACTTTGTCGATTCGGTGGAGACGATCCGACTTATGAGAGTCGAGTTTTGTGCTCGGGCGAGGAGGAGGAGTACCTCATACCACTTGCTAAGAGGTGGGACATGCAACACTTTAAGTAATGCACCTGATCAAGAATCATCCGCAAAGCAGTTTGTCATCCAAAAAGATTAAAAATGTATGAAAACGGATTTGCGTTACCTAATCTTAGGTCGGTGGTAGGGTGGAATGAATAACTTTGTTAGCGTGTATCATCAAGTCAAAATTAAAGCAGTCTGACTACCTTGTCGGCTGCATCGAGGTTATTGTCGAAGTAAATTTCCCGTTAGCGGTTCAATAAAACACTTTATTTATTGTGTTCAACCTGAGGTGGTTGATTTTGATTTTGTGCTACTTGCTCTATTATCTGACGTTCATGTATTAAGTTGTTGTTTCAACTCATGTTGGATTCAAATATGTTTTCGTATTGATCAATGGTCGATTTATTTTGGTATAAATATATTTGATCATGACAATCTTTTATTTTGAGTTGTGTGTCTAAGAGACTAGGATTCATTTTGGGTTTCACACTTGGTTGAGGTCGACCTAGTCGATCGACATCCGTTTCGTACCTCCGAGATCAACACCCCAGGGAAAGGGCGACGTTCGAGTCTACTTGGCGTTTAACGAAGCGTTTCCTATACTACAGCGAAACGAGAAAGCGCCCTTGGTTGACCTACCTCTGCAATTGCATCTAAAAACTTTCGGACGTGGGTCAATAGCTCGATAGGGATACGCCCTAAGGGTGCTGACAACCCCTTAGGGAAGATAAGATGTGCCCCACGGGAATCTATCCTGTTGTAGGGGACCATGGGGAGTACGGTCGGCGCACCTAGCTAGAGCGGCGAAGGGACGATGCAACCTCATCCATTTTGGTGGTTGCGGGCTATTTATGCATTATCCCCAAGTTATCTCAATTTTGTTTTGTTTACTCCTGCGTTACATGGCCAAGAACGTTTTCCCCTTTTTGCAAAAAAGAGCGGGAGTCGATACGCTCAACAAACACTGTCGTTGATAAATCTCACCGGCGACCGTCGTTTCGTCTCGATATCCTAAAAGGTCATAGGTCCACTCGAGGGATGTTGTTTTGCCACTCGGCAAAGGTACTACTGGTTTAATATTTTTGTAAACCGTAGGACTTATTGATTTATATGACCAATTTTTCACTCCATTCATTCATTGAAAACAAAATAGGTAATATTGACATCGGATTTGTAAGATATGTGTTTATTCATGTGAGGGTTGACAAGACTATTGACTAACCCTACTCACATGGAAGATGCACAAATACACATATTGAACGCAAATCATCTCTCTTCTTCTCTAGGTGGGAGGGTTGTGTATCACAATTGACATAAAACTTCGTCTTGCCCCTCTATCGCTCGATCTTTTTTTTTGTCCCTTTCCTGATCAAACCACTTGTACTTGCCAACCATTTTCCCTAACGCACCGCATATGAGACCACGAGTTTCAAGAATTGATGCAGAATGGTTTGCAACACCAACCAAAACAAGGAACAAGGTCCTTGTCTATTCGGGTTTTTTTACATGCAGGGCATTTTCAAGCCCGATAAGGATAGAAACAAAAATATTGGTGGTTTCAAAACTCTTTTATGATATTCTTTCGAATTCGTCTTTCACTACCTACCTACCACTACTTCTAAGACTTTACAAGGGACCCCTGCAATTGTAGCTACCATATAATAATGAGATTGCATATTGGTCCATGCTCCGACAATGGTAGTCAAGGAGTAGGGTGTGGTTGTCGGTGGGGACCCAACTAAGACAAAAACCGAACATATTGTCATTAGTTGCGTTACTCTCTTCATATTTTTCACCCTTCATTGAGTAATAAAATTTGTTCCCCCTAAAGACTGCGATGTAGTAGGTTTGAACATTTGTGTTAAGGTATTGTATTTTTTGTGGCGGGTGAGTAGTGGATAAGGGAGTTTTTCAAAATTTAATTTATCGGGGGACTGGTTCTACGCATTTCTGTGGATTATCATAACTATTGCTCATTTACCTCTGTAAAATTTGAGGAATGGTCGTCTGTTTCACTGGACTTCCTAAACTAGGTTTGAAGGGGTATGAATAATACACTATGCTAATGGATTTTCGAGAATACCATGCACACAATATGTTGTTTCGAGTCACAAATCCCAACTGCAAAAATGTATTTAAATTGTACAAACTGTGGAGAGTAGACTACGATATAGTGGGTTGCCCACATCTGCATCAAGGTAGCGTTAATTTTTTAGGACACAGCTTGTTGCAAAATGTTGAGAGTGGTTGGTTTTGGGAATTTTGACAATCATTATAGTTATTGAAAAAATATGATAACATTTTGTGACACAAATGTGCAATGGTATTAAAAAAAAAAATACATAATTTTTTTTCAAAGATAAAAAAAACATATTTTTCTTCCCACTATTACCCTAGAACCCTAATTATTTTCGGTCGTTAGACCAGACTTAAAAATTGAAACCTTAAACCACCACTACCTATGTCACTCTTGAAAAAAAATGAGAGAACTAACAATTTTTTAACTTTTCTCAACATTTTGAGGGGTATGCGAAAGCTAGGAAGTTGGGCTTTGTAGGACCGTTATTTAAAATAATAATAATAATAAGTGAGGTAAGGTTGTGTACGAAGTTATGATCACATCAATATGCACAATAGAGTATCTAACTACTATTGTGATCAGTTTTAGTTTTTGCGTTTCCTCCCCCCCCCCTTGCTAAGGAGGCATGGCGCAGTCTATGGGCCGCTGAGACTTTGTGGAGGAAGGCATGCCCATACTAGTGCTATGCAGAATGTATAAACCCTCTTTCTCGCCATAAGTTTTTTTTTTTTTTTTTTTCGTGGAGCTGATTCCACTGTCATAACGCCCTTACTCAAGGTATATTCAAAAAACAACTTTGGGGCTATCTATCTGGTATCACGTCTAAATATGTGTGTGTGTTTTTCTTGTGGTTGTAAGCGCGTCGTTTTTTTAAAGTTAGACTGCGTTTTCTTCTTTTTATTGGTTAGAGTACCTGGAAAAAAACGAAACCGGCCCCAAATTCGAAAAACTTGGTGCGCAGTGAAAATCAGGGTTAGCAAAAATAGACACGGAAGTAATGGTCGTTTAAGGGTTTTCTTTCATATTTTTTGCACACATGCTCGCTGCCCAAAGACTGCAATGAAGCGGAACACATTCTCTCTCTCTCCCCCCCCCCAAAAAAAAACAACAGCAAAGAAATATAGACATGACTCTATTCCGCACGCCCCCGCTGTAGACAGTAATAAAATTTGCAAACCTAAGGTTGCGGTATAGTTGGTGTCATGTTTATGGTAGCATTTTTTTTTGGGGGGGGGGGGGGGGGGGGGGAACGACCACTTTAAATGGGGTACAAGTTTCGTACAACCATAGTGAAAATTATGTGGCAATTGGTCCTTTGTGCATATGATCGACAAATATTTGATTGTTTTACTGATACTTTGAAATATGGAGAACTAGTCTTGTGTTGTGGCGAGAGGTGCAAGAAGGGACCTAAAGTCTTAGTACAATGATAATTTTTAGGCCGCAAGATCTTGAAGATATGAGAGTCACCAATGGGTTTTCGCACATGTACTCAATAACTTTTTGCAAAAGGTTGAGAGCGTCTACTTTGATGATTTTCGGTAACCAAAATAGTTACTGAAAAAGTACGGGAAAGTCAAGGGACGTAGGTTGAATTATTATCTTTCAAAAAAAAAAAAAAAAAGGGAAAAAAAATGAATGCATCTTGCTCGTCATTGCTACCCATTGACCTCCATTGTTTTGGTTCATTAGTCACGGCTCAAAATTTGCAGAGGTAAGACTATGGTATCGTTTTCACATCTGTGTGCATAGCCTCAGGGTTGAAGTGAAGCGGAACACATTTTCTCACTTTTGTCTCTCTCTTTCCTCTCTATTTGTCACCCTCCTCTTCAAAAACAAAGAAAAACTTAGGGCTGCATTCGTTACACCCTTCGGATAGACAATTGTCTCAAGCCAACATTCGCTCACAGAACCCACACAATCCACTCACAGTCCCACTCCCGCTCCCACTCCCACTCACACCCAACCCTCCTAATTGACTCGTAGGCACGGGTGTGCAACGCGTAGTTTGTTCGCAGCCCGTCAGGGTTGCGTTTTATGCCCGTGAAACATTTTTCGTCGTTGTTTGTTAGACCGGTCGTTCATTCGGGCCCATTGGTCGTTGAAAGGCTGGTAAAATGAAAGGCACGAGCGTTTGGGGGGGGGCAGCAGTTCAAGCAAATGCAGGACCGGTATTTGCCTGTGGCATTTTTCTGGGAACCGGTAGGTGGCCGTGGTCCAAAAAATATTTTGAAACGGCGCGGGGGCCGCAGGTCTTGAAATTCAAAAATGAAATGGCGTGGACCAAGGCCTCATGCCCACCCCACCCACTTCGGCCTAATAGGCTTAGTCACTGTTCTGGATGATTTTGTCTGAATCTGGAAGCAGTTCTTAGCCAGATTCAGAAACAGAGATGTTCTCTCTCTCTCTCTCTTTCTTTGTCTTTCTCACACACACACACACACACACACGCACACACACACATACACACACACAGGCCTCGCCACAACCAAAACGAAACAAATTACGGGCTGCACACCCGTGCCCTCACGGTAAGTCAATTTGTTGATGTGGTTGGGGATGTGTAACGTAGTGATTATGCTGTGTTTATGTTTTGTCGTGTTCGCTATACATAACTCCAAAAATGTGTGTGTGTGGGGTCGCGACCGACACTTTATTTACAATGTGCATGGGACGCAGGACCCGTTTCCAGAAGGTGTTGCTCCCCACTATAGGGGGATGCTTATATCAACCCTTTATTGGGCCGAAGCGGAAAGTTTTGGGGAAAAAAAGAAAAAAAAAGTGTGTGTGTGTGTGTGCATGTGCATGTGATTGTGTGTGTGTGTGTGTGTGTGTGTGTGTGTGTGTGTGTGTGTGTGTGTGTGTGTGTATGTG
>BFEA01000572.1:291765-306447 GCA_003427395.1 Chara braunii
CTCACATACACATGCACATACATTCTCTTGTCTATTGATGGGGAGCGCCACCTGCTGGAAACTGGGTCCAGCGTCATGTGAACATCATGAATAAGGCATCAACCGGGACCCCACACACACACTCTCTTCGAGTCGTGTATAGCGAACATGACAAAACATACATACAACAGATTCACTACCTTACCCTTCCCGAACCACATAAACAAATGACCTACGGGCTGCGCACCCGTGCCCTCACGGTAAGTCAATATGCAGTGTATTCGATGTGCCCTTTTATTCGAGAAAAGTGGACCCACGCCATTTCGATTTTGAAATGTTCAACTCAAGGACGGCGGCCTCCTCGGCCTCCTACGGTCAGCTACCAAGAAACAACGGCCGTTCCCCATGAATTGCTCCCCCAACAAATTCATCACCCTTCCAACTACCCTTTGGACCTGAACGGACGACCGGTGTAGACGAGATTGACTGAGGGGTATAATGCAAACTCAGGGGTATAAAACGCACCCCTGACGGGCTGTGAACACGGGCCAGGGGGATCAAACTGACTATCTTAGTCTCATCAGGTTGGCACCAAGCACAAGCAATTTGAGTTGGAGAGCCCTGTGATGGGAGACCATCTCGCACGGTTGGGAGAGCACTCGTCTCACGACCGTCTAGGCTCAACCATTCGAGCCTTCCCTAGGCGTAACCGGGATTGAACCCACGACCTCCACCGTATAGCTTTCTCTTTGACGGAGAAAAGAGAGAAAATTTTGTGGCCCTGGGGCTGAGTTCCCCATGCCCCCGCGGTTAGCCAATTCACCCCGTCCGCCGTGTCTTCCCCCTTTGCGAGTAGAACGGCTATGATTGTTACCTCTTCAGGCCTTGATGCTCGCTTTCTGAACCGCCAGGCACCGGTAGGCTCGGCCATTTCATTTCATTTATTTGAAGTCCGAAGGTATGTTGGTTTTGGTTTAACCCCCCCTTTTTGTCCCCCAACGCTACCCTCCTAATTGCACCCTGGCTAATAACGCCCTTTACCGTCGCTTCCCCCTTTTTGGCTAGAAGGGCTATGATTGTTACCCCTTTTGACCCATTGCGATTGGGGCGCACGGGTGCAGAGATCCGGCAGCTGGGAAAGCCGAGGACGACCGGGGTCTCCTCTCCTCGACGCTCCTCGTCGCGTTTCCGCCATGCGACGAGGGCGAGGCAGTTTGCGCCGCCGTCTCTTCGCCCGCGATTGCGCTGCCATCTCTTCTCTTCAGTCATTCCCTTCTGGCTCGTCGAAGGCTTAACTCCATCTCGTCCCGGTTCCAGTCTTCTTTTTCTTCTTAACTGCTCTGGCACTTAGTCATCTTCCGAAGGTATGTGATCCTCCTTTGCTTTGGTTCTTGTGTTTCCTACTTCTCCTTCCTCTCTCTCTCTCTCTCTCTCTCTCTCTCTCTCTCTCTCTCTCTCTCTCTCTCTCTCTCTCTCTCTTCAGTTTGTCGTCGAAGTGAGTGCTTTTTGGACCTCGATGCTCTGTATTTGTCTGCCCATCTTCACGCGCGACTCTGGGATCATCATATCGCGGCGTTTAACATGGAGTTATGTTACTTCGCCCACCCCGCACCGCCCCCTACCGTGTCTGATATGTCGGGATCGCTACCCCGTCTTCTCTCGAGTAGAATGTACGGTCATTATTGCTGTATTTGGGGCAACTTTCAATCTAGGTTCAGGGATAATGACGGTACGTTCTATTCGGGGGAAGAAGGTAGTCCTCCTCCTCCTCCTATTGCTCGTTTAACACGTGTTAACACGGTCGTCTCGGCACGAACACTCTCGTGCGCGTGAATTTGTTTTTCGAGTATTCGTTTATTTGATTTATTTATTAACTTTATTTATGTTTTCGGGCGAGCGGATTGCTATCATCTCTTGCGCGTGATACCTTAACTGGCTGGCATGTCTTCGGTGTATCCGTCTTTCTGCCTGCGCTCTCCTCCCCTCCCTCTCCTACCGTAGTCTCTGCCGTTCTCTCTCGCTTCTCCCCTCCCTCTTTCTCCTTTCTTACTCTCACTCATCTGTCCCCCTCTTTCTCCCTCTCTTTCCTTTACCCCATCTTCCTCTCTCTTCCTCTTCCTGCCCTCTCCGTGTTCGCCTACTCCTCGACGCCTAGTCGGTCGGCTCCCTTCTGAACTGTTCATGGTTTGTCGTCCCTTCCTGCCGTCTTCTCTCGATTACACCGCATCCCGATCGTGAATGAATACAAGCTATTTTTCAGGTCTGATACAAGTCATGATGAAGGTGCGTTGTGTGGGGGGAAAGACCGTAGCGAAGGAAGGCAATCAACGACCCTAGGCGGGCTTTTCGTGTGTGTGTCATCCTGGTTTTGAGCATTCTCGCTCTTCAGCAGACCGGAGGGGAAAGCTAGTGATGAAAGGGGGATTGGGGGGAAGAGTTGGTTTACAACTCGTCTACTCTTTGTTGTGTAGCGATGAATGGCCAACAACGCCCTCGTTCCTCTGGGAGAGTCAGAGCACCTCTCTCCGCCCATGTGCAGGCCTTCTCCCTCTCCCCCCCGCCTCCCCAATCCATCGCTAACGCCTTCCTAACGCGCATCCACGACTACCGTCTTCACCCGAATAGAACGCCCGGTCATTATCGTTGCATCTAGACTGCAAGTTGCACCAAATGCAGCTATAATGACCGGGCGTTCTATTCAGGTGAAGATGGCAGTCATGAGCGACGATATGATTGGTACCCCCGATCTCTGTTCTTTTAGCGCTTCTCTCAATATCATTATCATCCCCCTCTCCATCTGCACTATCATCGTCGACGTTAACCATCTTAACCATGGTCTAGATGCTCGGTCTTATCTCTGTGCTTCCCTACCGCACTCTGTGTTTCGTTTCCTCTTCTCTCCTCGGTGCCTTCGCTCTTAGTTCGCTTCCTCTGTTCCGTCATCCTCCCCCTCCTCCCCACCCCCCACCTTCGATACCTTGTTCTGTCGTTTACTGGCCCCGTTTCCCCTCTCTTTTCCCTTCTTTTTCGCTCCTCCCTCCTCACATCGCCATTTTCCTTCCCGCCTTCCTGGCCTCCATGTCTCGCTCTCTCCTCCCTTTCCTTCTCGCTCCTTCATTTTCTCTCTTCATTTTGACCTATTTTTCTTTGCCCTTGCTATCCCCTGCCCTTTCTCCCTGATTGCTGTTTTCCTTCTCCTGTCCCTCTGTCGCCCTTTCATCTGGTCTCTTTTGCCCTGTCTTACTCGACGAAATCTGTCTCCCCGTGTCGTCTTATCTGCGGCCGGCGCTATCTCTTTGCTGCCGCCATCTCGTTCCTCCGCCATTTCCTCGCTGCTTCCATCTCCTTGCTGCCGGCATTCCTCCCCCGCTGCCATTTCCTCCTTGCCGCCCTCTTCCCTGCCGCCATTTCGTCCTTGCTGCTATCTCCTTCCTCCCGCCATTTTGACCCTGCCGCCATCTCCTCGCGCTGTTATGTCCTCCCTTAGCCGCCATCTCCTTGCCGCCGCCACCTCCTCGCTGCTGCCATCTCCTCCCTGCCGTTATCTCCCCCCTGCTGAATGTCTTCGTTACCGCCATTCCTCCCTGGCGTGTCGCCATGGCTTCCCTGCCGCGCCGCCATGGCTTCCCTGCTGCCCGGCCAGGACTTCCTTGCAGCCATACCCGCCGCCATCCCTGCCGCCATCCCTGCCGCCATCCCTGCCGCCATCCCTGCCGCCATGCCTGCCGCCATCCCTGCCGCCATCCCTGCCGCCATAACCTCCCTGCCGCCATCCCTGCAGCCATACCCGCCTCCATCCCTCCCGCCATACCTGTCGCCATACCTGCCGCCATACCTGCCGCCATAACCTCCCTGCCGCCATCCCTGCCGCCATACCCGCTGCCATCCTTGCCGCCATAGGCGTCTTTCGTTGCTCTACTGCGGCCATCCTAGTGCCGGCATCCTGTTCCCACTATTTTCTCCCTGGCAGCATTTCTACTCCCGCCATTTTCTCCCTGGCGCCATTTCCTCCATCATCGTATGTTTAACCTTTCTCATTCTTCTCTCTTTACCATGTCCTTCGTTAATCCTCACTATGAATCCTCACTATTAGTCCTCACTATTTGTAATTTTTCAATCTTTCCCTTGACCACTCCCCATCTCCTTGTCTCGCTCCCGTTTTCCTCTTCCCTTAGTCCGTCTTCCCTCCTTGTCTCTCTCCTCCGTTTTCGTCCTGCACATCTCTCTCCCTTCCTTTCTCCTCGTTACTCTTTCTCTGCTCACTTTCCCCCTGCTTCCTCTGTCCCCCTACCTCACATTTCCTTTCTTCCTCTTTTCCGCTTTCATAACCCCCTGGATCCTATCCGTCTTCGCCCTATACCGCTTTCTCCTTTTTCTTCCCCCCCCTCGTTCTTTCCCCCTTTCTCTGTGCGTCTTTCTCCTTCTCCCTCTCTCTCCTTTTTCTCTTTCCGAGCCTACTCCTCCCTCCCACTCTACGGGCTTACATTTTTTCCTGGGTTTCTATTCCTGTTTACCCTCCTCCCTTAGTCGCTCCTCTCTCTTCCTCTCTATCCTATTGGCCTCTCTCTCTCTCTCTCTCTCTCTTGCGGTGCATTTTTTGGTATTTTCTTTGTTCATTTTTGTTTTCCAACTACCTCATGCCCACGAAGCAGATGAGCATCGCCGCTGTGCACATTGCTTATGTTGGCGCAGTAGTCGGCCGTCAGGTCCGGGTCTCTGACAATGGCAAAGCCGAAGCCTATATTTTCATTAATTATAAATTAATTAATTAATGAATTGAATTATATTGAGAGTTATTATTATAGTCTTATTAACCAAACCTTGTTGCGCATTGGTTATCGGCAGCCGTCTTTCCGCTTTACAGTATTGCCTATAATTGGTCGTGCCACGTGTCCATCCCTAGCGGTCACTCTAGTCTATTGCTATTCTCTTACCCTAATTCCCAATCGTTGGAACCGGTTTGCATTTGCTTTGTCTTCCTTGACATTCATTTCTCCTCTTTTGCAGCTATGCAACAAAGTCCTTTTGGTCCGTTGCCTTCCGTCGCGCTTGTCCTTTCTCACTGTTATCTTCCTCTCCTACCTCTCCTACGTCTCTTGCCGACCTCTTCCCTACCTCCCTACCTTCCTCCTCTTCCTCTCTCCCTCTGCCCTACATCTCTCGCCCACTTCCCTTCGTTACTCTCCCCTGCTTCTCCCCGTGATCCTCCCAGCCCTCATCTTCTATCTTGCCCCCTCCTTTCTTGCATTTGTCATCGTCCGCTTTTCTTTTCTCCGTCTCCTACCTACTCCCTTTCCTCCTCTGATCTTTCCAGTCTCCCCTTCTACTCCATTCTCTCCTCCCTTCTCCTTGCCCTTACCCTCCTTGTCATTCTCGTGGTATCTACTCTCCGTCCCTCCTGTTCCTCCTGTTCCTTGTGGACTTCCTGATTCCAGCTTTTCTTTTCTCCCTTTCCTCCTCTGATCTCTCTAGTTTCCCCTTCTCGTCCATTCTTTCCTCCTCCTCACCCTTACCCTCCTTGTCCTTCTCGTGCTATGTTCTCTCCCCTCCTCCTGTTCCTCCTGTTCCTCTTGGACCTCCTGTTCCTCCTGTTCCTCTTGGACCTTCAGGTTCCCTTCTCCTCCCTGCCATCCTCTTTCTTAGTTCTCTGCTGTTCCTCTCCTCATCTTGTTGCTCCTCTTCTCCTCTCTTAGGTCTATTGTCCTCGACATTTACGTCGTCTTCAGTTTGTGGACAACACCTGAATGGTTGTCCGTTGCTTTCATGATTATGACGACGTGAATTTGAACTCCTGCCATTGGGTTTCATCTTGGCCAAATGTGCGCCTTGGGAATTGTTGCACGGTCGGTAACTTCAAACAGAAACAGAAGGGTACCATGTCTTCCCCCCCCCCCCCCCCGCTAGGGCTACGGCCTCGAAATATTATGGATTATCATTTGAGCTGACCGGCCCTAGCTAATTCAGATTCGCAGTAATTTATTTTACCCATCTGCTTCCACTGGGGTTCGAACTCAGGTCTGTATGGGCCTCGCCACACCAGTCTCGAAATGTGAAAAGGACAAAAATGTGGCGGGTGCATCTGGCCATGTCCTAGCGGAAGTCCATTCTCATTTTGCACATTTCGAGAGTGGTGTGGCGATGCCCTATATTTCGACAGTTCGGGGATGTACCAACTGAGGTAGGGCCCAGTTGGTCAAAAGGCACCATGCCTACAACAGCCAAAGGGGAAGGAAGTTGTTGAGGTCGCTGTCAGAGTATGATTTTTCGTTTTTTTTAAACAAATAGCATGCTTCATTATGAACTAACAAATTCTCACTGGGTCTTTTTCGGAGTTAGATGTCCTTGAACGCGGCCGAGCTCGTCGGCGGGCTATGCTACGTTAAGGCTTTTTTCCCGCCATTACGCCTTTTTTCCCGCCATCACATCTTTTCCCGCCATCACGCATTTTCCCGCCATCACACGTTTCTGGCCGTCACACCTTTTCCCGCCATCACACCTTTTCTGGACATCACACGTTTTCCAGCCGTCGCACCGTTTCCCGCCGTCAGACCCTTTTTCTGGCCATGGCCCACGCAATTTTCCCACTATCACACGTTTTCCCGCCATCCCACGTTTTCCCGCCATCCCACGTTTTCCCGCCATCCCACGTTTTCCCGCCATCACACGTTTTCCCGCCATCCCACCTTTTCCCGCCATCGCGCATTCTCCCGCCATGCTACCTTCAGTCCCCTGCTAGCCAGCGTGGGAATTTTTTTAAATTTATTAAATATTATTATTTTTTTTCTTTTATGTGCGAAGGGAAATTGGAACAGCCGGAGGAGGGGGAGGAGGAGGAGGAGGAGGAGATCGTACGTATTCCTTCAGCCTGATAGAGCGCACGGTCATTATCGCTGCCTGATTGTTGCTCTGAATACGGCTATAAGACCCTGTTTTCTAATCGGGGGAAGACAGTAGCCGAAGTCTCGAAACGATTTTTTTTTCTTTTACGCCCTTTCCCAGGAATGGAACGTCCTTTTTTTTGTTTTTTATTTTTTATAGAACGCAAATTATTACGAAGACAGTAGGTTGTGGTTCACTATTGCTGCGCCGGATGCGTCGATGTTCCCCCCAATTCAAAGCATCAATATTTGGCGAAGGCCTTCGTTTTCCCGAAGTGGGAACAAGAGCATGTCCAGATTTTCCTCTTTTGGGAACTTCGCCAGAAACTGGCATCGTGCCCGGCCTCGTTAGGGTAGCCAAGTCAGTCAGGTACCAACGTAGTAGTTTGTTTAATAAAGAGAATTTTAATGGCGATTCCTTTTTTTTTTTTTTTTTTTTTGCGTTGATGTGAAGATATGATGGATCCTCCTGTCTCTTTATTGAATGAAGAAGGGGTTGGTCCTTAATCTTAACTGTATTATTAATCCGACATCAGGATCTGAACTCATGGTGATCTCTTTTTGAACAATTGCGTGTGGGTGCCATTTAGCCACATGGGCTGGGTTGTTTTGTTATTTTGTTATTTTATTATTTTGTCATTTTGTTATTTTATTATTTCTCCTTTGTTTGAAATGTCTTTACCTTCAGAGTACTGGCGTTTTCACTGTCCAGGAAATTATTTTCTTTTTCGTTAAGGAAATTGTTTTTTTTTTAAAGTAAGGAAATTATTTTCTTCATATTAAGGAAATTATTTTCTTCATATTAAGGAAATTATTTTCTTCATATTAAGGAAAGTATTTTCTTTTTCGTTTTTCGCAGTTCCTGTTGTTGGAACATCAATCGTCTGCACCGGTTGTTACGGAATCACATGTCACTTATGATTTTGTATTTTTTCCCCCCTAAATTTTCAAATCCAGATGATGTTGAGCTGGTTGGTGCATATGTCGTAATTGTTTGTTTTTACACGTGTCACGTGGTCATCATTTGGTGATTTAAAAAAGTTCATGCCTCAAAAAAAAAAAAAAAGTTCATGCCTTCTTTGCGGTTGCTCGTTCGATTCCTTCGATGTCTTTTTTTTTTTGGATTTCAACGATGAACTTTTTTTGGGGGGATTGAGTCTTTGGACTCGTTGTTATGATTTTGCCGGTTCTCGTATTTCGTTCTCAGTAATGCAACTGGCATCTGAGGTCTTTCGACTTCTTTGCTCTCTTTTCTTTTTTACAATGTTTGTTTGAATGTAAGTTTGCTGATAATGAAATTCGTATCGAATGAGTCAGGGGGTTTTGGTTGTCTGTCAATAAAGCAGTCAGCTTATAAACCTAGCAATCGATGAATCTCGATTAAGGAAGTATCAATAAATCGATCAATCAATCGATCAATCAACTGATCAATCAACTGATCAATCAATCAAATCAATTAATCAGTCAAGGGATCAATCAATCGATCAGTCAATCGATCAGTCAATAAATTGTCTGGTCGAGCCATCAGTCAATCGATCAATCAATCAATCAATTGATCAAGCAATCGATCAATCAATCAATCAGTCGATCGATTAAGCAATTGATCAATTAATCAATCAGTCAATCAGTCAATTGATCAATCAATGGATCGATCGATTAATCAATTCATCAATCAATCAATCAATCAATCAATTGATCAATTAATCGATCAATCAATCAATTTTGTTTGGTCGAGCAATCAATCATGCACTCAATTGATCAGTCGATAGATCAGTCAGTCAGTGATTAGATCAGTCAGTCAGTCATTCGATTGATCTGTGTTGGCTACTGTCTCCACCGAAGTAGGACGCCCGGTCATTATAGCTGTATTTGTGGCAACTTTCAGTCCAGATGCAGCAAGAATCACTGCGAGTTCTATTCGGGTGAAGACGGTAGTGAATCAGATGGTCATCAAAATAACCAACACGTCCATCAGCTACTAAGTGAATTCATCTGCCATGATCTTGTATTCTGCCATAGCGCACTGGGTAAGTTCATGGAGTGTATACAGCAGGTCACGGGCTCGATTGTCGTTAGCGTGGTGATAAAGAGCATGGGGTGCATGCAACAGGTCGAAGGCACAAGTCTGTCAGTCCTTTGCTGCGCCATTTGCACACAATGACGATGGGGGATTCCGTGGGGATATGGTATGGTCTCTGCTTGTCAGGGTCTCAACACCCCAGGATTGGGGGATGGGCTGACAGGTCGCGGGTTCGATTCCCATTGGACTCGTGTTAAGGGAAAAAAAGCCACATGGAGTTTGTGCAACAGGTCGAGGGCTCGAAAATAGGCTGGTTGATCGAAGGCACAAGTCTGTCAGTCCTCTCCTCCATTTGCACACAGTAAGGAAAAGCTAATCCGTGGGGATATGATCTCTGCTTGTCAGGGTCTCAGCACTCCGGGATTGGTTGATGGGCTGACATGGGGAAAAAAGGGGGTGGGGGTATATGGTCAGTGTTGGGGCTCATGTGTTGCCTTAGGGTTGCGCGTGGACGTTGCTTGCCGGGTGCGTTGTTGCCTGTACTCTATCGCCCAGGCGGCAGAAAGATTTAGCTGGGTTTCACGGGGGATGGGTTGCTAGGAGGCAAGTCTATGAAAGATGCAACGGATGTATGTAATCACCTAGGAGGATGTTCTCCATCTGCATGTGAAGACCGGGTAGTGCATTCCTTGTATAACGATAGAGAGTAGCTGCGTGGTGTTGCGTGGGTGATTAGGGGTGTAGTGCGGGAGTAGTGTGTCTAAAGGTGTGACCTTCTCACAAGCTGGGAGGGAGGGAAGGTTGCGCAGGGGTGGAGTAGCCTAGGGATCTACGTACCTGAGATAGAGGTTAACCGCCCGGGAAAGCCCCCCAATTGCACCTGCTGCGCAATTCTTTGCGCGACCTCGCTCGTCCCCTCTCCTACCCTCAACCTGTTCCATCTTCGGGGAGAGGGGGGGGGTGGTGGAGAAGGGGAGAGTGAGAAGAGGAGGAACTGACATGCTGTTGAATCATCTGAAATGGCGGCAGTTCTCATCGACTCCCTGTCCTTGCGAGTGGATGACCTGTAGCTGTCAGCACACAACTGAATATGGTCCGCATCTCGTCAACCGGGGCACTGGCGGGCACAAACACAGCAAACACCGCGTTGGTGTGAGTAAAGTGGGGACCACTTTTCTCTCTCAGGGATGGGTATTGCTAACTCTGGGCGATGCGGCGAGTCCTTATCCATCAGTCAAATGCATCCTGGACCGACTATCACGGTTCCGACCTGCCTATTGAGTCGTGTGAAATCTGATGCAAAAGTGTGGCACAGTGGTACTTCTTTTTTGTGGAGTTGTGCATAGCTAACATGACAACACATGCACACACATACAACCTCCGCTTCCGCCTGCATTTCTGCCTGAGTGGGTGTGTAGTGTGGGTTCTGTGTATGAAATGGACTCCAGTCCCCGGGAGTTTAATGCAGTTATTGTTCGCGGTTCGAACTAGATAGTCTGTTAGGGCTGCAGGGTTGTTCTGAGCGAAGTCGCCGCTCTCCTCCTCGGGGGTATCTCGCTAAATTGGGGCGAAGTGGTGAGTCCTTTGAGATCACTCGATTGCATCCCGGGCAGACTAGCAGGCCTTAACCCTTAACCTGGCTGTGAGTGAGTGAAAGTCCGACGAAACAGACTGTCGAAGTCAGCCTTCCCTTGTGCAGTTCTGTTCAGTCTGTTCAGTAAATACAAATTCGCACACACACAGGTCTGCATCGTTCTCATCGGGTCTGCCCCCTCTGCCGCCAAGGTCTGAATGACCCTAAACTCTTTTCTTGACCTTTCTATATAAGCACTGCACTGAAAAGGCTGCAACCATGCTATTTATAGAAGACGGGTGTGTGGGTGGGCACGGGCCAATTATACTACCAGTACTTCATAAAGTTGTGCCCGTTAACGTGTGCCACGATTTAAGGAAACGTACGGGCCACTACAGGAGCGTCCTAGAAATGTTTCTACTCTATTCTTTTCCGCGGCCGATAGCTGGGCCAAGCACTGGTGGTTTAAGCACACAGACGTCCAGGAATCTCAGAATCCGAAACAAAAACCAAAAAGATGAAAGAAAAGACATCTTCCCCCCCGCCCTTTCAAAATTCGAATTTCATTCGAATTGATCAATTCGAGGCCGGGGGCCAGAAGTGTGCACATTTTTCTGGCCATCAAGTAAAAAATTCTTTGGCTTTCTGAAGTATTTGGCGGTGGATGATAGGGTAGCAGTGAAGGAGGTTGTTCTTTATCACTGCTTTACCAGCACTCCACGGTCACTCTTTTTATTAATTATTTTAAGACAAGTGCCTGCTGGTCTTATTTGTACCCCATTTTCATTTCACAGGTGCATTCCCGCCTTGAAAGAGCTCACCACTGAACCACTGGGCCTCCTAAATTGCAGTAATAGCGGGTTGAGGCCTGGCGGAGGTTCAGTAAAGGTCGGGTGAGACTGCAGTTACCTTGTTGCCTATCTTGTGGCTGGTACACACTGAGAATGGGGTAGGCTGTGCTTAGGATGGATGGGCGCTTGGCTTTCGGACAGGGGCATTTGGGACGTTTGGTTCCGACAGGGGCATTTGGGATACACACTGAGAATGGGGTAGGCTGTGCTTAGGATGGATGGGCGCTTGACTTTCGGACAGGGGCATTTGGGACGTTTGGCCCCAACAGGGGCGTTTGGGAGGCCTGTTTGTGGCTCCCGCTAGAGAGTGCAGGTTACTGGTGGCCGAGGCCTGTTCGTGGCCCCCGCTAGAGACTGCAGGGTACTGGTTGTTTTGACCTATGATGTGGCTGGTACACACTGAGAATGGGGTAGGCAGTGCTTAGGATGGATGGACGCTTGGCTTTCGGACAGGGACATTTGGGACTCGATGAGTTGTGGGAAAGGCTCTCTTGTCATATCTGTCTGATTCTGCAAGGATTTGAGCTCGTGAGCAATGTATTAACAGTGCCATTTGGCCACTGTGTGGCTGCAAGCTCTCCTGCATATATACTTGCTAGGAGGCAGCAGCCTGACTATAGGCGCTTTCCCTTAATCCGGGAGAATTTTCATTCGAGCAACCCCTGGACTTCTGAAGAGGGCCTTGGAAATTGGGAAAACGGATGGTGCAGAGGGAGGAGATTCTGGTGCATCTCTCTCTCTCACTGTCGTCCTTTTGAGATATGATGCGCGCTGTCTCTCTGTCTCTCTTTTGACATGCCTCTCTCTGTCTCTCTTTTGACGTGATCCTCTCTCTCTCTCTCTCCGCGTCTCTGTTTTGAGACAAGCCTGTTGATATCAAGTTCCCTCTCCACATCTGTAGCTATAAATGTCTCTCCCGCTTGCGGCTGCGTTAATGTATGTCATGCTGAGGTGACACTCTGCAGTGTACAGAGATGATTTGCAATGCCTCGCATGAAACAGTTTGGGGCATGCGGCTTCGCAAAGTGATTTTGTTGTCACATTGTGCAAAATTTTTGCACCATGTGATGCAGATTTTTATGTTTTTCTGTGCGCTGCCTCGACTTTGAAAGCGACTACCATCTTTTTTGCTTTTGTGCACCATGTGCGAAGTTTTACTTTTGTCGACCCAGAAAGCGAGACCGTCTTTTTTTCTCCAAATTTTGATTTGCTATTGTCGGTTTCTAGCGTAATGTATGGTAAGTATGTTTATGGAAATGAAAAAATGCTCAGAAAGCCAGAAAGTCTGTGATTCTTTTCAACCAATGGGATTTGTGCATTGGAAGGGTATATGGATTTTCCAAAGGGTCAAATGTGATTTTTGATTTATCCGGAATAGGTGTAATTATCAAGTACTCAGATAAAAACAGCTTCAACCGCTGTTTGTCAACGGAGATATCACAATTATTATTATTATTATTTTTTGAGATATCATAATTATGAAGTGCTGGCGTCAATGGTTTCTTGGTGATCGCGGGTATTTTTGTGGGTTTGCTAATTTTATCACAGCGCCACCGTTGACATGTCATTGCAAAAATGTGGTCTGAACGTTCGGACCACGCGATTTTTGTAAAGAAGATGATATTTTGAGTCTCGCAGGCTGGTCGTGTATGTGCTGAACTGCAGAATCAAGAAAATGAGAGAGAGGTAGGTGGGGGAGGAATGCGGTGGAAAATTTCTGAAATTGGTACCCTGGAATTGCTAATCTACCCTTCGATGTGCAGAATTGCAGAGTCGTAAAATTTACAACTGCCCTTGGAAATTGCTGAAATTGCAAAGCTCCTTTGTTTGATCAGCCTCCCAGAATACCGGGGCTACTAGCCATTTTGGGGCTACATCGATGCAGACTTTGAGGTGGTTGCAGAGTGGAAGAGAGTGTGGAGGATGTATGGTTGTGGTTTCGTTGGATAACAAGTATGCATTAATGCAGGAGGGGGAAGGGGAGAGAGAGAGAGAGGAAAGAGAGGAAGTGCAAGAGGACGAGAACCAAAGACTTGGCGTCAAGACCGAACAGCCAGGGACGACATCATTGGAGATGGTGAGCTCAGGTCTTGGGTAAGTTGCGCTCTGCAACTCTCATGGAAGAATCTAGAAGACGGGAGTGACGGAGAAAGAGGTGGTTGGTCGCCTGTCCGACTCACAGGCAAATCCCACGCAATTCATGCGGTGTCAAGCGGGATCTGAAAGGAGAACAAGCTTGTGCAGTGTCGGTTGGTGCTTCTGATCGGAGTGTGCATGTGGGTTGGTTGGGTGTATTTTCCGTGCGGGAAATCTGCATGCACTGTCCGAGGGAGTGGTACGTGCAGTTTCCTTTGTTGTTTGGCAGGAAGAAGTAAGAGTGGCTTCATGTGGGAAAGTTTGTGAGTGGGTTTGGTGTGTGTGTGTGTGTGTGTGTGAGAGAGAGAGAGAGAGAGAGAGAGAGAGAGAGAGCAGGTGAGCAGGCAATATGGACGGAATGAATTCTGATGGAGAGGACACACCGATGGTGCGGAAGCTAGTGGTAAGCATTCCAACCAGGCCTTTTCTCCACTGCACCCAGCCCCTTTCTGAAGTACTCGCCCTTTCTCCTGGCAGCCCCTGTTGATGCGTTTGCAAATTTTTTGGTTTGTCTGTTTTGGTATGTCCGTGAAGGGCTTCAACAAAATCTAGGGGTGGAGCTTGTAGTGAGAAGTCTTGATTCCTATATGGTCTCATCTGTCGGTGAATGGATTGATCTACCAGTGCATCTGGGCCTTCTTGGTCTTTGGTGCTGTCGAGAGCAGCCCCCCCCGCGTGCACGTGCATTTGCACCCAGCTTTGCTTGCAATGTGCTTGAGAACATCCTGCTGTGTCAGGTACTGCCTCCTTTTCTTTGTTTTGTAATGGGGTAAGCCGTAATATTATTGTACACCATAATGTTGTATGTTGAAAATGGCAAAATGCAAAAAAGATGGGGGGAAGAGTGTTGCAAGACAACGTGTCTGGTAATGGTCAATGTGTATGTTTTTATTGGTGGGAAGCACAAAGTTTCGTGTTATGGCTGGTCTGTGAAGAATGTTTGCTCGTGCTTTTTAGCTGATATATACACTTACAGTGTAATCAGTTAGGGGATTCTGCAGACTGTAGAGGGTTCAGCCTCCTGATGAGGAGGTGAAACTCCGACGAAACAGTTTGTCACGGCTCCTGGTTTGTTGTCCTCTTTACCCTCTCTGTCTACGGTTTACTGGGCAGCTCTGTTTGATGATATACATATATATTAGATCACATCTGGCTTTCCAGTGGTGACCGATTCGGATCTGCGGGCAGACCTACCAAATTCTTGTGGTTTGACAGCCACAAATGTCTGCCTACAGGCTTATCAGC
>BFEA01000572.1:306622-326179 GCA_003427395.1 Chara braunii
CTTATGCATCATGCGACGCCAGGCGATGACCTCAATAACCATCCTCATATTTTTGCCTGTATTTTACATAGACCCGGGCATTATATGGCACTCATTCGTGCAGCTGCCCAGTGGGAACTGTGGGATGGTGGGATGATGAGTCAGGTCATTTTCGACRTGAATGAWWTTTTGYGAGCRTTGTCGAATCATACTTTATTCTGGATTATTGACCGACTCTCGTGTGACGCCTGTCGGGACAGAGATGCGTTACGCATTGGCTGTGGAATGCATCATCTATGCCATAGCCATTATCAATCTATTGYGACTGCCGCCGTCTGTCCTGTAGGGTGTCCAACATTTCCTCATTGTACACATCCCTATCACCCAGATATACGTTGTCCCTATTGTGCCCAAGGACGCTATCAGAACTGTATGATGCCGCACTGTGATGAATGTCCTGCCGTGTTTTTGACATGTGGACAACACGTCCTCTGTCAGGACTGTTTTGATGGGATGGTTTGTGCAAGCCGTCCTGCAGAATGCTGTGCTGGCGCAGCTCTCCTTGGGCATCCTTGTGAACATCCACATCATCCTCACCGTAGCTGTCCTATCTGCCGAGGTGGGGGCAGGTAAAGAAGAAAAGAAGAAAAGAAAAAGAGAAAAAAAGAAAAAAAGAAAAAAGAAAGAAAAAAAGAAAAAAAGAAAAAAGATACGTTGATCTGTGGGATGTGTTATTTGCTTTGTGATAATTGGATTATCTTTCTTTCCCTATCTTTCTTTCCCTGTCAGGTTTGGTTTCCTCCTCCCCTTCTTTACCTCTTTGCCTTTTGGCTGCGTGCAAGTGGGTCCTTGTGTCACACGGGGATGGGGGCAGCCAGCGCTCAACCTGTCATCCACGTGGCTGGCCTTGTACGTAAGAGGTTATGAACAGGTGGAGATTTCCTTACCTCCTTCCCCTTCCCCTTTTTTCCTTTTCCTTTTTTCTTTTCCCTTTTTTGCGCTCTGATTCACAATGTGACAATACATATTTTTATGATTTTGGAGGATAAAAGCGCCGTAAGGCCCTGCCTCCCCACCCATCCTGGGGAGCGTTGGCCCGATTTCTATTCCACCATGAAGTCGTATAACATAAAATGCCTGATTTCTGTTCCACCGTGAAGTCGTATAACATAAAATGAGTACACACTCCAACTCTTCTCCCCATTATGGCTTATTGATTCCTTCCTGTGGGAAGGATATACCACCCCTCACCACTGGCGAAGCTAGCCCTGAGTCTCTACTTCTGAGTCCGTGTACCCTTACCCTGTCTGGACCTTTCTTTATCATTTCTACCTGACCCCTAAAACCTTAGAGAACCCCTTGCTTAATCTGTGGGTGGCCCTTTACTGTCTCCCTCCTACCAGAATGCATATCCGTCGTAAATGAGTACAATGCATAGGCTGTCTTCTATTCGAATACAACTAATGTGCATTCTATTCGGACATCCATGATTTTCAAATGCAATGCATATGCGTTCTATTTTTTTTTTTTTTTACTTCTGTGAAAACTCGAATACAACACATGCATAATGTTCGGGGGAAGACGATAGTGTTCAGCTGCCAGTGTGGCCCTTCCGGCCGTCCTAACTGTCAAAGCCCAGAAGTCCCCGACTGATTCTCAGACTGTAATTGTCCTTGATTGACGCATGGAAGGGGTTAGGGCCCCAGTTTGCACTGGCCAGTTGTGTCGCTGTCGCACTTTAGCGGTGAAGAAATTCCAGCTTGTCTTCGTTCTTCCATTCTGTGGTATCAGTGTTTTCTCGTTTGTGACGTGCTGATGTATGGTGCACGAGCTCAGCCTTTGCTAACTGAACCGTTTCCCTCAACAGGTCCTCGGATTGCCATGGGATACAGATACGGATGGTTTAAGGCAATACATGAGCAAGTTTGGGGAGTTGGAGGATGTGGTAGTCATGAAGGTGGGTGGAGATCTTTGCTGTTCAAAACACCATTTATGTGATGCGTCAGCGCTAGTAATAAAACTCTTCATTCGTGTCTCACCGTCTTCTCTCTCTCTCTCTCTCTCTCTCTCTCTCTCTCTCTCTCTCTCTCTCTCCTTCGTCTGCTGCCTTCTCACTTCTCTGTCTCCTCCTGTCCACCACACTTGTGTTGCTGAAGATTGCTTGGTGCATTGGTTCCGATGCCATGACTCGATGCGCATGAAATGGGTAAATAGAATAACTGAATTCAAAAAACACACGTTGTCAATATCGTAACCGGCAATCCGTTCATAAAATGATGCACACACTCTTGCTTCCCAACAGCGGAGCAGTCAATGGTATTGTGGTCGCTTTATCATCTTTTTACCTAGGCTACCAGCCGGGCCGCCTGGGTCCCGGGTGGCCAGCCCGTGCAAGGACCAGGGAAGGTCCCAGCATTAAAAAAAAAAAAATCCAAACAATCCGAAAGAAAACTGCAAGGAAAATGAGCAGAAGCGAGATGACAATAACCAGAATGCACAATCACATTGAAAGCCGGAAAGTGTCAGTGTCCAGAATGAAGCATTGTACCAATATGACACCAATGGAGAATCGTAACACTGAAAACCAATGTCAATGAGAGCTTGCTCTCGCCAGCACCGACACAAGAGTTCAGGACCTTCTCCCTACTTGGCGCTCGGTGCCCAGCCTACTTCCTACACAGCTACAGTCTGCCTACTAATTGACAATGCAACTGTTGACGTCAGCAGCCCACGAAGTACTTGAAGATGTCGCCTAATGCAGACTATCGCCACTACCAGGTATGTGTCCTCACATCATCATCATCATCCTTCTCTCTCTCCCTCTTCTTGCACCCACACCTTCCCTCTGTACACCCGAAGACCCCCCCCTGCGCCTCACTGTGGTCCAAGCCCATCCAGCTATGAAGGCTGGGCTATGGTGCTGCCCTCAGCAGCGCCCTGCTTCCTGCACGACCGCACGCGCTAGCACCTTGAGGCTCTTTCCTATATGGAAAGAGCTCTTTCCTATATGGAAAGAGCCTGCCTCTCTCGGCGCCCTGGCTGGCCTGGGCCTCCGCCCAGAAGCTTCTGGTAGGCCCCAGGAGGCTGTGCCTTCGATGCTGCTGCCGGGCCTCCGTTCGGTATGGCCTCCCAACTGCCTGTGTATGAGGCTGCGACTCTCGCCCAGGGCCTGCATTTTTGGAAAGGCCTGGAAGCCCGTGGAATGTCTTGCTGCTCGGCCTGTGTTTCCCTCAACCAGCTGGCGCGTCGAAACTGCCTGGACCCCAAATGCGAAGTTGACAGCTGAGGGCCTCTCGTGATTTGTTAGTCCCGCCTTCACTTAGGGCGGGCACATCTGCAGCAGGGGCCACTTAGGCCTGCCGAGGACCCAGATCCTCGCAAAAGTATGTTATGCAGAAAAATAAACTGAACAACTTTTGCCTCAGGGTCACATCGAAATTCTTCACCAAATTTAGAATAAAAAATAAAATCAAAACCCCGGGCCACTCTGGTAGCCTAGCTTTTCACAGTTTCTTTGTCGAAGGTGCTACAACAATTTTGTTTTTTTTGTGAGTTCCCCCCGTTTTCCAATGCACAACAAGCATGCAAGAAGCCCCATTTGGCAGTGAAGGAGCAGCAAAATATGTGCACTCGATCATGAAATGATGCAAGAGCAAATCTCTTCCACTAGAAGTGAATGGCACTGTTGAATGAAGTCTCTGATGAATTCCTGTGAAGTCCCCGTGACGTCTCCGGCGAAATGTCTGGGCAAGGCTTACACAGAGGTTTAGAGGGAAATGAATATGTCATAGGGGAGAGGTGGTTAACGGAGGTTTCGTTTTTCAGACAACTTGTCATGCCATGTATAACAAGACCCAAGGGTCATTTTAACCAAACTCGCCAGCAATTCATAGAGTGTAGATCATACTAACTACTTGCAAAAAAAAAAAAAGACAAAAATACTAAAAAGAGTGGAGATCATACTAACTACATGCAAAAAAAAGAAGACAAGTAAAAAAGCCTGTAAAACCGCACGGAAAAAAGTGACACAACATTCCAATTTCAGAATTCTTGAGAAATTTCAGAAATCTCACCAGAGGAAATTCCAATAGCCCAAATGATACCAAATTTGCCACACAGACCAAAACAAAAGCAGGCCCAAAAAAAAAAAGAAACCCTTAAAATTAGACCCCCCCCAAAAAACCCTAATTTCAGTTTTGAACCCGTTACTCAGGAGCTGAAAGTGGGGGGCCAGGTCGGATGGCCCTCCTCTGAGTGTTTGTTTGCATCGAAGGTATGGTGGCAGCAATTTGGCTCCTGCTGATGTGCAAAATGCCTGCTTTTTTCTTTCTGCCTAGCTGTTTTTTTCTGAGCTGAATCGACTTTCACTGTGACATGTGTCGTGGCGACGTTAGGTTAACTGTGCCTTTTTCTTCCCAAGGATGGAGGGAGGCTGCGAAAGGACCCTCTGGTGCTATGTTCGACCTTAGAAAACTATTCGTCCCAGTGGGCACGGTTCCAATTTTCTGAGAATGGATATAACATTGGGGGCAGCCGTCCGTCTGGAGCAGTGTTTGAAATCGTGACGTGATGTGGAAGTCTAGTCTGCAAAATCTGTGCCTTTCGCTTGCCAGGTGTTTGTAGACACTGCTACAGAGTAGAGCGTTCAGCCTTTGTAAATCCATTTACATATCTGCAAGTGGGCTACCGTATCACCCAAATAGAACGCCCGATTATTATAGCTGCATCTGGACTGAAAAGTGCACCAAATACAGCTATAATGACCAGGCGTTCTATTTGGGTGTGGGCAAGCTGTTTGATCACAGACGCCGCCATGGAAGTTTGCCGGACCGAACTGGTAGTGCAGTCGAGGTGCGCACGGCCAATTGACGTGGACTTTTGCGACTGGCCGAGGGTGCAAAGATTTTCGGCGGCAGTGTGTGTGCCTGGGCGGCACTACTGGCCGGTATGGGGAAATTAAGGTGTTATGAGCATTCGTACAACCTTTTTCTCTGTCTTGGCGGGGCTTCAGCTAGAAACATCATATGGCCATGTGCATGTTAGGAGCCGTTCCTTTGGCGTAAGAGTGTGTTATGGGCGTAGGGAATCGCATGGGTGGAAGCCGTGCGTTCATGGCCTTTTGTTCGGCTTGTGCTTGTCCAGGCTGAGGAAATTCCACGTCCGTGAGGCAGACACCTTGAAATCGTTTGATGCATCTTTTGACAGCAGTTTTTCAGGGTGCTGTTTTTTTTGCAGCGATTTTGTCGGGAACGTCTTGAAAAACGTTTCACAGAGTTTTTGGGAACATCTTGAAAAACGTTTCCAGAGAGGAGTGGCCCCTCCACAACTCTTCGTCATGGAGAGGCCAATGCATCCCCCCCCTCCCCCAATTATTGTGTGCTGAGGTTTTTGTGAAGACAATTTAAGCTTATTTGTGTTCATGCACGTGTGAACAGAATCGGGCTACGGGCCGCTCAAGGGGATTTGGATATGCTACATTCTGCAACTCGAATGACGCAGAGGTGAGATTTGTCAGTTGGCTCAGTGAATGTGTGATTGGCTTTGAGTTTTCCCGAACAATGATTTGTGGTTTATGAGACATGGAAATGATTTGTCCTTGGGGATATCCGTTAAAATTGGAACGATACAGAGAAGATTAGCATGGCCCGTGCGCAAGGATGACACACATAAATAGAGAAATGGTCTAAATTAAAAAGAGAATAAGAAAAAAAAAGACATGGAAATGAGTTGCTTATGGCTTATTTCAAGTTATTTGTGATTAATCTGATTTTCGCCGAATTTTCGGCTGAATTGCAAAGGTTCACGTACAGCAAGTGGAAGATGCAATATGCATGCAATCCATGCCATGTGCAAATTGTTTGAGCCTGCTGAAGGTGCGAGCGTCAAAGAGTGGGGAACGGGTCAAAGGGAGAGAGAGAGAGAGAGAGAGGTGCATGGTGAGGTGGTGCCTGGTTGGGCCTCATATTGTCCATTTCCTGTATGAGGGAGGCTGTGAGACCGGCTTGCCCGTCACCAGTAACTGCTATGACTCTCTGTCTCGCTCTCCCTCTTTTTCTCTCTCGCCCTCCCTACTCGTTCACACGCTGGTCTTTCTCTCTCTCTCTTGTCATTTCCCAGTGTGTGAATGGCGCATCCTCTCTTTCTCTGCAGGACTTAGTGGCCATGGGGACTAAGTTTTTGGACTGCATAGATGTCAGATATACCCAGTGGTGGCCATAATTGCAGTTGGGCACATGTGGGAATGGCTGTGTGAAGATGCTCTCTCTCTCAACGTGACTCTCTCCCTCTCTCCCTATGTGAAAAGTTAGAGAAAACGGAAAGGCCTGATCTTGCTGGCGTATCCTTCTTGGGGCTGAATTCACCAAATGTCATGGTGCAACCGATTGGTGCGCTGTATCATCCACGGGCATCGATTTCCAGTGGGTCTTGCGGGACAGCCTGACATGAGAGCAGCTTTGGACTTCGACGCAGCGATAAAGTTGGGCAATGAATCTGATGTGAACAGTATTGTGATGTGTTCATGTTTCTCTTTGTTGAGCTCTATACTGATCGTACTTCAAAGAGTCAGTTCTGTTTTGTGTCCCTATGTCGACTGAGATGTTTCTCCTTTGTGTCTCTGAGGAACGGGTGCTTTCTCGCTGGTATAGTGGAAGTATGTGGTGAGAGAGTCGTAGGGATCGTTTGGCATTTGCTACTGTTTAGGCGCTTGAGTTGCTCATCATGGCTATGGAAGATAGCTGTGTGCCGATGCTCTTCTGCAGTGGTTGTCGAAGTATAACTGTTCGATGACACGATCTTGCAGTTGCTATGTGGGGTGAAGAGAGCTTTCGCCTGATTTGGCTGTTTCGTAAGCTTTTCACCGTGGCTACCATGGACCTGGACACCGGATTTGTCTAGATACCGGACACCCGGGACAAGTTCTGAATGTCCAGATCTTGTTTGGACTAGGTTGCTCCTCAAAAAATATTTTTGTAACCGTTTTTCTATGCCTCCCTCCCCCCCCCCCAAAGACTTGGAATGCGATTTGGAATTCCGCAATGCCCCGCAGCCAAATGTTTGTCCCATTGCATCGCTGCCCAACATATATTGTTTTTTTCAGCCTCCTGATTGACGAGTTGGTGAAACTCCTGCGAAACAGTCTGTCACACCCCCTCCTTTTCTGTCCGCTTCTCCCTTTCGGCCTATATGGCTCACAGGGCAGTTACTAATTTAGTGTTTTTCAATTTATCTCTGAATTTCTTTTAAAAAAAAGAATTCCAGAAAATAATAAATGTAATGTTTGAATCTGCATTGGATGCAGCGCAACGTCCCTATTCTGACCCTTGTTTTCTTTTTTTCTTTTTTTACAAAGAAGACAAGAATGTAACATACACGTCGGCGGCCTTGTACCCAAGACGTTCTGAACAGGGGGAGTTGTAAGGAAGAAGATTAAAAAAATGATTTTTTTTTTTTTCGTTGTATTTTTTTTCGCTCTGCGCTCTGATAAATTTGTGACAATATATTCTTAGTGGGAGCCATTGTCTATATTAACCTCAGGAAACATGGGTCTTTTGCTAAAAAGACTGGTCCATTGCGTGCCCTATCTGATGCTCGTTTTTTTTTCTCTCTCTGCAGAAAGTCATTCAACTCAAGCATGAGCTTGGCGGGCGGAACATTGAAGTCAAAGTCGCTACCCCTAAGGTATTAGCAAAAGTTTATAATTGGGGTTAGGGTGTAGAAGTGAACTTCTCATGCTTGCCGGTGATAAGCGATAAGCAACCGGACTGACTTCCCCCTGAATAGATGGGGCATGTGTGGTGTGGTGTGTTGAAAAAGAAAGAAAAGAGAAGAAAAAAAGAAAGTGGGCTTTACAACTCTTGTGACTGGACTGTGTGAGTTCTCTCTCTCTCTCTCTTATCGAGAGAGGTGGATGTGAGAGATGCAATGCAATCACAGCGGTGTTGCCCTTGCAGCTAATCTGCTGCTGAGTGTGCATGAGTTGGTCTGTGTCTAATAAAAGAGCAACTCTTGTGAGATATATCACATCATGAAAGAGCCCTCCCTCGTCTTTGGAGCTCATTTGGTGACACTTGTGGAGAAGTTTGTGCGTTACGAGGGAAGGCGGGTGATGTGATTGGGGAGGTGAGATTTGGGTGATGGATTGATGTGCCAGCGTGAAGATTGGCATCGAAGTATGCATGGTTCATGAAAATGGGGGAGAAGTCTGTAGTGTCGAAATGAGTTTCAAGATATTGGAAGGCGTAACAAAAAGATTTTGAGGGAAACAAAGTGAACGCAATTTTTTCGGGTCTTTTGTTGAGGGATATTCCCGACCTCAGCAGTTTTGAATTTGCAATGAAGTGTGAGCAGCGTTCTTTGAAGTGGGAAAGAGTATGCAAATGAAGATCGAAAAGAATGATTTGACATTGATTGAGATGTGGATATGCTGAGCGGAGGTGGTTCCTGATTTCCTGCAGCGCTGCTAAGTGCAAGATTGAATCTTGTTGACGTGGACATTGAAGATGCTGTCGTCTCTCTTTATTTCTTGGTCCTGTTACCTACCATCTCCACGCGGTAGCGTTGCAGATATCAGAGGTCAGTGCTGAGGAGATGGTGACCTGCCAGTGACCTTGCATCTGCGCATGTGACCCGCCATCTCCACATGGTAGCGTTGCATGAGGGAGCTGGGAGGCAACAGTGTTAAGTAAACGTATGTGAACGTGGACATGTTTCTTATTCATATGGCCTATATGTGAATGCGTCTTATTTTAGCTCTTGTCCGGAGCGCTGCAGTCTCTCCGCATATTTAGTCAGAGGCTGTCTACACTCTACACTCGATTCTCGACAATATACCTTTTGTGTAGTGTGCTGGAGTGTTGGTCTATCCATCCGGTTCACCGTGTTTGCGTAGTGGATTTATTTACTCTATCTGCAGAAGCGTGTGAAGTGGAGGGATGGGCATAATGGTCTGGTTTGCTGATCCGGATTGCTGGATGAGACGAAGAATATCCAATGTGGAGGTGACGTCGAACGGATTTTCTGTGCTGGCGGTGTTGTTTAGCCTTTGTATGCTGCTGTGCAAAGTTTGTGAAGGGCGGGAGTCGTCTTGGCGGTTGACCTTTTGTCTAAGATAAGATTTGAATGGGGCATCCCCAAGGATTATTGTCCCCACCAGGATTTGAACTCATGGTCTGTTTATCAACAGTTATATGTTGACGGTGGTGCCAACGATTGCAGGAGGAAATGAAGTCTGCTGTTAGACAAGGGATCACAAGGATCTTCGTTGCGCGGATCCCTCACTCTATAAATGATGACAGCTTTCGAGGGTACGTACGTTCCTATACTGCTGCCCATGACCTGTCCCTCCTCCTGTATTCAACGAACTGACACACAGGCTTGTGCGCCACAGTCCCACTTTCGGTGAATTCTTAGAGGAAAAGTTGGAAAACGGGTCTCCTTCACATCAAAGCTTTTTTTTTTTGTTTTTTTTTTTTCTGTCGACCACTGCGGTCAACACAGTACTATCGTATTTGGGTCCCGTAAAATCGTTCTCTAGTCTGACGACATGAGATGCCCCTTGCTCTTTTGTCAAGGAATTTATTTGCACCGCGTGGTAAAATTCCGATGGCTACGTTTCAGGCTCAGGCGCTCGTTTGTACTTCAACTCCTGGTAGCATTGGCGAGTCTCCCAGACTGACGTCTGAAAGAGCTTCAGGTGGAGCCTGGAAAGTTCTTACCTCGCATGCTGAGACTCTTAACGTCCCCATGGGAAAATTGGCAGACTAGGACTGTTGAGCACAAGCATTACACTCAAACCACAAAATGCTTTCAGAAGGGAATAAGTGGCACATGAGAAAAAGGAAAAAGCGAAATTGTAGATTCCAAGGGGTAACCAATGATTCGGTGAAGGGCTTCAGCGGCGAACCTTCTGCAATGGAAGGGAAGGGAGCATCAGATGCTGAGCAATGGAACAGTCGGGCGGGAAAAATTCTTGTGAAAGTATGAGGTATTCATGGTTAACCACTACTGCCCCTCCAGAGCAATCGGGCTGACCCCTGCAGTCAGGAAAAGGAACGTCCTGGGTTTCACATTGTCGATCGGATTCACAATAATGTGAACAGCCATAACGTCGCCATCATTCTGTTTTGGTTAGGAGGCTGCCCACCGCCAATTCATTTTTTTTGAATTGAATGTGCTCGGCCTCCTATATTTCCGGAGAGGCTCGAAACGGGCGGGTTCTCCAGTTGCCTGGGGCCATGTACTGGCGGTTTGAGATTAGGCAATGTGGCCAGTCATCTTGGACGTAGTAGTTCGCCTTGAGATCAGGCAATGTCTATAGTTCATTAGTAAGGCAAGGCCTGATACATATGGATAGGATTTGCTCTACGATACTCTCTCCCTTGTGCTTCACGCCTTGGTTTTCTTTTTCTTGATTAGGCCGCTGTTCGGCAGTACGGGGCAGGACTTATGCAGTTTCAATGGCCGACTACATCCAGCAGGTGGGAAGCTGTCATGGCAGGAGTGATGTTAATGCTGGCAAATATGTTGGGCGGCTCAGATGTGATTGCATTCATTTTTCTTCTCTTTTTAGTTGTTTCTGAAGATTCATGTCGGTGAAAACTTCTAAGCAAATGTTTTTCAATTTCCATGGCTGGTTAGGTTAGGTTGTTCCAGGTGGAGTATGCGGTCCTGATGCTACCGGCTGACCCTTGGCCGGTATTGCCCACCTGCTGTCGCAGGTGTCGCACCTGCTGGTGGGTGCAGCCCCCGCATGTTCCCTCGTTGGAGGCTTGAGCACGGATGTGGCTGCTATGGGGTTCCCCGTGATACTATAATGACAATAAAAAAGGCCTGAAAGGCCATCCTGTCCAGATTCGACAGGTAATTGAATTGGTTGGGCTTAAAGAATTAGCCTTCAAAAAAAAAATAGGTTGTTCCAGGTGTAAGAGTCCACTCCCTCAGAAGACTTAGTGAAAAATAACTCTCAGTAACTTCAAAGTAACTGTCAAGTGTTCTCAATATTTTTATCGCCCTTTCGACTAATGAAAAAAAAAAGACAAAAAAAGTGGAGTTTAGTCCCGATGCAAGGGCCCCTACCTTTTTCCAGAAGTCGAGGATGCTTCTGGGGATTGACCGAGGACGGTGTTCTCTTCCAAAGATTATATTCGTAAATCTGTTCATCCTCTTAATGAGCCTCAGTCCTTTTATGTGGTATTTTCGGGATCGCAAATTCCACGCGATCGATATGCACACACCATAACTGCCGGACTTTGAAAGCTTGATCTAGGGTATTAATCTGAAAATTACAGCTATTCTGGACCTTGTCGAAATGAAGGTACTACTGAACTGATCGGTGCTAGATCTGTGATTGAGCAAACTGTACCCCACATTTGAAACCATGATTGTAGGTCACATCCAGTAGATGTGAATCCCAGAAAACTCGACCCTGGAAGTCGATCGTGCCAGCAGATTTGGATCAGTTTTGTGTGCTGTAGCAGTCTGATGACCATAGTCTTTGAGGAGCAAACAACTCCCATCATCCCAATAGAATGCACGGTTATTGTAGCTGTATTTGGGGCACAACTTTTAGATACATGGAGAATGATCGTGCGCTCTATGTGGGTGAAGAAGGGTAGTACTTCACGACTAGCTGGTACGAAATTACTGGAATCTGCAGTTTTCTGCAGGGATGATGGGGTGTCACCAGTCGAGTATGTGACATGTTTACGAGCTGTTGTGTGGATTTGTGGTCGTCCTCTCTTGTGAACCACCAGTGCAGCGGATTCTTTGTTTTGTTTTTTTGGACCATTTCTCGATTTATGCGTGTCATCCTTGCGCAGGGGCCATGCTAATCTTCTGTATCGTTCCAATTTTAACGAATGCCCCGAAGGACAGTGCAGCGGATTCTTCTTTGTGGGACCAAACTATTTTACCAACCCCGGAAGTTCCTAGCCTTAGTGGAGGCTTTTGGCCTTTAAGAAAAATGGTGGCGCCAAGTGTCTTGACTGGGATCCGCCGGTCCGTAACCGGTACTCTCAGTTGTTTTTGTAGGGGTCACTAGGCCAGTACCAATCCTACCCGCAGCCTGCTTGTATATGGCATGATTTTCGGGAGCAGGCTGGCACTCACGGACAACAGTTGTTCGTTTGTATGCGCACCGTCTTCCCCCCTCAAATTTGGTCGTTATGGCATATCTAGGGGCGGTGACGACCGTTTCTCCAAACACAGCCGTAATGACCGAACATCGTACGGTCCTATTTGGGGGAAGGTGGTCGGAAAAGAGCAATGCTGAAGTATGTATGACAACCTGGCTGTCTGTTGCTGCTTCAAAAATTTCAATTTGACAGTACTTGGCCAGGCCAAGGAGAAGGATGCAGATATTATGTGAAAGAGAGAGACACTGGGGGGAAAAACTGGTCAGGTTTAGGGATCATCTCCCTATGTCCACAAACTGAAAGCTGCCAGGGTGTGAACAACTTTCCAGATATCAAAGAATGAAGTGACGAGGATCATATTACTTTGTCGTTCTTCTGGTCTGATGCAGAGAGTGGGTTTGTACACAGTGAGGGAAGGTTGGATGGGGGAGGTCGAAATTGCGTAGTGTGGAAAAGCAGATGGGGGATGAGTGACTGAGAGGTGGTTGTTTTTTTTGAGGAATTATCGGATCTAGGAACAACTGTCTAATCTGAACATTCTATGGTATCTTCTATCTTTGCCGGCACAGGTATTTTGAGAAGTTTGGAAACGTCACCGATGCGTATATGCCCAAGGTATTTAAGGAGATTGCTTTTGTTTTATCACTCGGTTGCGGGGTCTTCTCTGTTGTTTTCTTGTGCACAGTTTATGCTCTGCCTGTCCATTGTTTATCTTCTCCATCCCAGATGGGGCTTTCTTTTGATGTCATTTTCAACATGCGGTGATGGGTATTGCAGCCACTTGGCTTTTCGTCGGCCGCCTGTCTTTGCTGTTGGTTCGATGAAGTGGTATGGGACCATGATTTCGTTTGGCACAGAGCTGTGTCAAATGAATTAATTGATTTGTGTCAATATGTGTCTGGACCTTTCTGCTTATCTGTGTGCCCAATCGGATGACTGTGGTCATTAGTAGCAGCCCCTCTGATGTAGCTGTGTCGATGGGTGTGTGCTGCATAATGTCCTCAATGGCTACCGTCTTCATTGGAATACAACGCTTGGTCATTATAGCTGTTTTTTGGGGCAACTTCAAGTCTAGCTACAGCGATAATGATCGGGCGTTCTACTCGGGTGAAGACGGTAGTCTCGGCATATCCAGCTCTAGAAACTGCACTGCAAGAACGATGAAACGGTATGTCTTATATCGACGCGTTTGAGGTTTTGTGCAAGGCTTCAACCACACTCCTCTGCTTGGCTTTTTACAGGACCACACATCCAAGAGGCATCGAGGTATTGGCTTCATCACCTTTGAAAACTCTGGTGAGTAAGAATGCAACAAAGGAGCGTGGCAGTCGTCAAACTGGCACTCTCATCATCTTTCAACTAGTCTTCACACTCAAGAGCTCAACCTTCCCCTTGCACTTTGGCTGACGTTCGAAGTCCCTGAGCACTATTGCTTGTCGGAGTATTTAAACTCTTGATGTGGCTCTTTATAGGTGTGTGTGTGTGTGTGTGTGTGTGTGTGTGTGTGTGTGTGTGTGTGTGTGTGTGTGTGCTGTGCAACCCACAGTCGTGAACCTGCTGCGTGCGGACTAGAGATCGGTTTGTAGTGTGCACTGCAATTTGTTCCATGCTGTGCAGAAGGAATTCCAATGCTATGCAGTGGGCTTGTTGGCGTGTGGCTCGTATTTCTTGTTGGGTTCCGGGGATTGTTTAAGCCACCAGTACTTGGCCCAGCTATCGGCCCCGGCGCTACCCCGTTAACGTGCCGCGGCATTCATGCTTCGGCCTAGCGGACCGCATTGGCTGGAGGCCACAGCCAAAAAGAAAACAAAAAAGACCGACTGCGGTTCGGTAGGACTTGGCGCGCTGGGGGGTCGGAGGCTCGGCTTAGACAGCTGGGCCAAGTGCTCGTGGTTTAAAACACCGTCACCTCCTGAAAGGTTTGGCTAACGCGTGCAGAAAAAGGTGTTGCGAATTTAATGCACCAACTGAAAAGGGGGGACCTCCCAGTAACCAGTGGGGGGGTCCACAAAAGGTAGTGGTAGGCTCTTTATGGGAAACAGTTGGTAGACGGGGAGTTAATGTCAGTGCTTGTTTGGAGTTCGTTCAATACGCTGGATGAGATGTATGTGTTCCTGAGTGTTTGGTTCTTGTATTCCCGCATCCATTGGTTCTGTGCAAAGAAAATTCTCGTCTCTTTCCTCTCCTCTCTTGGTCTTTGCTCTTCAAAAGTAGCCTTGAAAGTTTCGCCAAACGTTTTGCAGCTCTCTTAGTCAGTCCTTCGTCCCACTTTTTTCTTCCTCTGTTCGTGAAACTGTCCTCGATAAGGTAATTGTCTGCATGGGCTTGATGGACAGCCCGGTGCCACTGATTTGATGGATGGCCTCTGCCTGCTCATGTAGTTCTCCCATCAGTCTTATGTAATGACAGTGGCACGGTGCTCATGGAATTTCTTTCCTGTGTTGTTTCTGTCTTCCTTTTTCTGTGATAGAATCTGTCGACAAGATAATGAAAGATATTCACGAGTTGGATGGGCAGCCTGTTGCGATTGATAGAGCCCAGACAAAGGTAAGTTTCATACCCATCTGTGGTGCTGGTTTGATGTTCGGTTTGATTTCTTCGATCTCTTGAGAAGGGGGAGTGGAGAATGTTCCAAGTGATTTGCCACCTTGTGAATTTGTCTGCTTGCACACCCATTCCGCCGTCTTCCTCTCCCTCTCTCTCTCTCCCTCTCTGCCCCGTGTACAAACACAGTCATTTTGTTGATCTGCTATTTTCTTGAATGTAATGTGCAGTTGCGTGATCTGGCTTACGTGACCTCTCGCGCTCTCTCTGTCACACTCAGACACAGTTGTTCAGCAGCTGTTGGTGGTCATCATGCAGTTCGCCAGTATGCCTGCTTGGGCAACCTTCTTTCACGCTCTCCATGGTCGGGATTGTGTGTAATTTGTGAAGTCGATGTGTGAGTGGATGTTTTGGTCGGGTTTGTGCACAGTTTACAAGGTCCATGTGTGTGTGAGTGGATGTGCTTGGACGGCAGGGGTTTCCTTTCTATAGAGTGGGCAGGCTCGAGTTCAATCACATTGCATGTCCCCCTTGATGTCTGTCTGATTCTATTTGCAGCAACCGAGTGGTGGTTCTAGGGGCACCATACAAAGGTGCTGAACAGGACCAGCAATGCCATTCTGACAGTGCTTGCCACTGCCTGTTTCCTTGCAGGAGGAGAGCTATGGAAGATGGGGTACTGGTATGGGTCTCGGGATGGGGTTGGGCATGGGAATGATGGGCATGGGCATGGGGGGAAGGTTTGCAGGGTGGGGTGGTTCTGGTATGGTCACCTCTTTTGATGGATACTCTGGAGCGGATGGGTCTACATACGACCCCTCATTGGCACAGCACATGCAGCAGTATGGCAACCTGCCAATAGGAAGCGTGTTCGGTCCTAATTCGCTCGGTGGTGCGGCAGGGCAGGGAGGGATTGGAGGGAGATCGAGCCTTGATGGAGCACGCGGAGGAATTATGGCCCCAGGAATGTTGAGGGGTGCACTTGGTATGGGCATTGGGACGAAGATCTTTGTTGGAAGGCTACCACCGGAGACCACATCTGAAGATCTTCGGCGTTACTTCAACAATTTCGGAAGGATCTTGGATGTTTACATCCCAAAGGTGAGCATTCGCACCAAGACGTCCCAATGCATTCTGCAACGGTTTGCGGTTCTCTTGGCACATGTCGCTGTTTACTGGTCCGGGCGTCATGTTGCCTGAACTTGGTCATTTCTCAGTGAGTTCAAGGCCGTAATGCAATGCGTTGCATTGTGATGGGTATGTGTCACAATGATCTGCCTCACTGTGATGGTCATTTGTTTTCTGCTTCCGCCTTACTTTGAGAACTGCGGGGTGCTGCAATCTAAGATCCATTGAGGTTATTTAAAATCTTTCCTAGAAGCCGATGTATGCTTGCATCTTATATGAAAAGCGTGATGCTGGGCTGTTTGCTACATTCGTATGAAGCAAGCCTCTTTGCTCAAGGGATCTGGATCCACGAGCATAAGCGTTTCAGTCGACCCACAGAGTATGTTCCTCAGCCTGTCAATATGTGGTAGTCGGTCGTGAAGCGTGTGGATACCGGCTGCAGGAGCTGCTTCCCCCGTGGTGGTTCATATATAATTTCATGCTGGCAATTTCTGCCAGTTACTCAGTTTATTGCAAAGTCGAGCAGTGTAACATTGATGAGGTGGACGATACACAGGTCAGGGAGGATGGCGGAAAGCATTGCCTTCACAGGGAAAATGGCTGGAAACGTCCCTCGCACAATATGTGCGAGGTGTGAGCAAAATGCAGTTGTGTCTATGTTCACACCCTGCACCTACGTCTGCTTCTTTTCCTTGATTGTTAGCATCTGTGTAGCACCGCGAACGTATTCGCGCCCCCCCCCGCGTTCACGCGAATGGCTCACGAACGTGTTCAGGCAAACTTTTTTTTTTCTGGATTTTTAACTCACGTTTGGCTAAGAATTTTAACATGACTCCAAGGCAAAAGTTGGTAGTGTTGTTGTCTTACATGACATATATTTTTTCAGATTTTTTGAAGATTTTTTGTTTTTTTTTTATGTTTGCGTTTGGAGGGTTTTGGGTGCTTGTTAGCGTTATGGCGAACGTGTTCGTATTCGCTTTCGAGTGCCAACACGATGGTACGCAGGTTAGCATCTTACGATATACTTCTTCGCACTTCTGTCTCCTCAACATGCATTCTGAACCCCAGAAGAGAACCGGTCGGGAAGGATACCATCCCGTTGACATGCCGACTCCTCATGCGATCTTTCCAGCCATCAGGCAGTTATTTTGCTGCCACTGCTGTCAGTGATGGCCCATGACCTTGACGCGGGGGCACCACTAAAAGGCTCACCACCCTCACTGTTGCAAAGCGTAGAATCGGTCATCAATAAGCATCTTCACTGTGCACTATGTCAAGTGGGATGTTCTGGAAGGCAATGCACGTGTCCAACTCCCGTGGTGCAGCCTCACTGTGGTCCATGACCCCCTGGAAGCCAGCAACCTCGGTTGCCTCGTTGTTGACGAGATGGATAGCTGGGCACTTCCGGCAGGGCATTTCCGGCAGGGCATGCCTGGAACCCCCCCCTGCAATTACCACGCATCATCTCCATCTTCATCTGATGCTGTGGATGACCCGAGATCCTCCCCCTTCACACACAAGAAGAATGGCCTCTGGATGGCCACGCCCTCCCTTCTCTCCTCTATCCATGGTCAGAACCATGCAGATGTTCGTCGTGTCGCATGTCGTACTGTGAGCTTTGGAATGCTCGTGGTGCGTTGCAATTTCCTGCTGTACAAGGTTGCAGTACTGACAATTCCAGTCGCAGTTGCCTTTGTCCGCCCTCGGTACTGGTCAAATGTGGTGAAAATGATGCTTGATCTCATCCACGCCCAAGCGCCAGGCACCCAATCAAAGAGAAGTGCAACGCTGTCTGCCCCTGGTGATTCACTTTCTCTTTCACGTCCCACCTGCCACGTAATCCCTGTCCGCGAACGGCCATCTTGCCAACCACTCCATGTGGAGCCCTACGACAATCTCACCATCTATTTGCTCTTCCGGAGTAGTACTGTAGCACCCATCCCTTCCCATCCTGAGTCTTCATGATATGTAAATCACCAAATGATCATGATATAGAGTACGCAGCATTGAAAAGTAGATAGGTGCAGGAAAGCTTTTTTTTCTGTTCTTTTGATTACAGCTGCTCCTGCCTCAGGCGTTGGCGTTTGAAAGGCGATGGCTGTGAAACGTGGTAGAAGGCAATGCTGCAGAAGTTTTTGTTGCTGGGTGGGTTTGGTGCCTAAAACTGAACCCGAACCCTCTCCTGGACGATCAATTTTCTGGATGGATGCGTGGATTATGCTATTGTAATCATGCATGCCACTTTCACATGACATGTGACATATTTTGCAATGTCTTCGCTTTTTCTATGATGCCTGTGCAGGATCCAAAGAAGAACACACACCGTGGTTTTGGCTTTGTGACATTCGAGAATGACGCAGCAGCTGATAGAGTCGCATCTCGGAGTCATGAAATTCACGGTCACCCGGTATGTTGCGGCAGTCACTTTTATGGAGTGTGGCGTGTGCTGTCTGAGGATCTTAACTGTGCTTTAATTAGGAAGTCTTTTATGGAAGACGCACAATTGAATTGTAGTAGCTATTTGGGCAAGGATAAGGGGTAGTGCACTGGACGGAGGTGTTCAGTGCATGCAAATCATAGGATATTCTTCATTGCCTCTTCTAGGGGTGTACACCAATTCTGCCATGGAACTAGTGAAATGTTTCTGCTTCAGCGGCACCCAAAGGATGAATGTGTGCAGTCTGGAAACCCAGTTGTGGCCTTCCCTTCTTGACGGTTTTTTTCTTTATATATATATATATATATTTGTTTTCTTCTCGTACTGGGTTCATTTAGTTGGTCAGTACCCGGGTCCGGCCGTCCTGCCCAACCTTAACGGCCGAACGTTTGGCCGAACCAGAACACCAAAAAAAAGAAAAAGAAAAAGGAAAAGAGAGACCTCAAAAAAATCGGAAAAAAAGTATGTTATGCAGAAAAATAAACTGAACGCCCGCTAGCTCTCTCTCTGTGTCTCCCCGTCCCTCTCTTTCCCCATTTCTCTCTCTCTCTCGAAGTCTCCCCCTATCTCGTCCCCCCCGCGTCTCTCTCATTTCTCGCAACTCCCTTTCTGTATCCCTCCCTCTCTCTCTCTCTCTGACAAACACACGCGGTACCAAWTTTTTTTTTGGATGAGCCAAATGCCCTGAAAATTTATAGGCATGTACCCTACATGCCACAGAATTCACAAAAAAAGATTCAAAAGAAAATTAAAAAAAATTGATGCCCCGAAATGGTTTCTGGTGGGGGCCAGATTTTGGGAAGTTTGCCCCCCTCACGTTCAGCCGGACACCCGAATATTCGGGCGGGGGGTTGGAGACCCCCCCTGGAACGTTCGGGCGGGTAACCCTGTTCCCATGTATATTCTGTTATCAAGCGATGCACTGTGAGTTGACATCTCTAGACAAGAGAGGTTTTCACGAGCGGAAAAGTCATTATATCATTTCTGTTTAAGTGTGTGTGTGTTGTGTTTGTGATACACAACTCCACAAAAAAGCATGACTGTGCCAGACTGTTTTGTGGGACTTTTGCCGACTCATCGAGAGGGGTATGTGTGTCTGTGTGCACTCACAATCCGCAAGGTAAATATTGTCCCGTTGGCTCACCTTTGGCCCTCTCTTTTGTCTATTCCTCTCTGTAGTCAATTCCGCCTGCTCTCTCTGTCACTCCCTTCCCAATTCCCTTCCTATCTCCCCTCTTTTCCTCTCTCCGACTCCAGCGTGCTCCACATTCAACATGGACGGAGGGGGTGGGGAAGGGATCAACCTGTGAACTTACCCCATCTCTTTCTTCCCCC
>BFEA01000572.1:329492-341496 GCA_003427395.1 Chara braunii
TTTGGGTGCATTGCAAAGCCACTGCCTGGGAGATCACACAAATTAGGAATCTTTTACTGCCGTGGGGGGGGGGGGGGGGGTCGGGGCGGGGAAGTGGGTAGCGTCATTTGGCAGACTGGAGGGATTTTGAATTGTAGGTTTCCCAGCTGGCTGATATATGCCTAGCTTCAGGGCGATTTGGCTGGTGGATTGTCGTGAAGGTTGCGCTTCGCAACGGAGATCTGTTTGCAAGGAGAGAGGGGAAATGTCCTTGCCTCACATCATCGTTGAAAGGTGGTGGTGAGGGTGGGGGAAGTTTTTGGCGTTGCCTGCTCGTCTCCTCCTATTATGTTTGTTTTGATATCCTGTTATGTCCGGTTATGTCTTTGAAGGCAGGAAGTGACATGCACTGGACGTATTCAGTCGCGTGGAAACAGCCTGGCAAGATGTTTGTCTCCAAATTTGTTTGTTGCTCGGTGCTCGAGTCGTGTTGCTCTCTCCGTCTGTGATTGACATTCTCCTCTGCCGGAGTGATTGATTCTCCGTTCTCTGTTAGAAGCAAGCGAAGGTGAGTTTCTTTCTTAGCTCTTGGTCGGCTGATTCTCTTCCCTGGAATGTGAACACTAGCCTCAGCATGAGCTGGCCAAATGTTGTCGCTTGGAGCGAAAGTCTAGTGAAGGATCTCTACCTTATGATTGCACATTTACCGTTCCGGAGCGCATCTGACTCCTTTTGAGTTGTTCGGGAGAAAGGTATACGTCTCTTTTTTTGTTCTAATGTTTATCGCTCCTGATGTTGTTCTTATGAGTGCTTTTGAGTTGCGCGTCATCTCATATATCCAGATGTTGCTCTCGAGTGGACAAACAGTATGAGGGACATAAGGGATAAAATGTCTCGACGTGCTTGTTGAGATGGGAGGAACGGTATCATCGCTGCATGCTTTGCCTCCTTTGTAGGAGCGTTGTGATGTCTTATTCGGTTTTGAACTTCTGATTTCTTTTGAACGGCAAAGCAAAGATACTAATGGTGGATGGATCCACGTTGGGCACAGCGTTGTGCTTTTGTTTTTGCCGTTTTGAATAACAGTTGGCCACCGTGCATAAGATGGGAACACGTGAAAATCATTCTGATTACAGGCATCATGTTGTATGGTTGTTTGCATTTAACCCGATCAGATTTCTGTGTGTGACACTGTGTGGGTGGGTGGGTGTGACACTGTGTGTGTGTGTGTGTGTGTGTGCGTGCATTTGTGTGGGGGTGGGTGTGTCGTGGTGCAAGAGAGAGAGAGAGTGAGTGAGAGAGAGAGAGAGAGAGAGAGAGAGAGAGAGAGAGAGAGAGAGAGAGGCGAAACGGCCAAGAGGGATATATTCTGGTATGCATTCAAATCTGGGAGAGAGAGGGGGGCAAAACTGGGAGAGAGGTGGGGAACAACACGGTGAGAGAGAAAGGGGGGGGGAGGGGGAGAGGGAGGCGGGCACACAGAGAGAGAGAGAGAGAGAGGGGGAGAGAGAGAGAGAGAGCTCTGCTTTCTGTGATGTTCTGTAAGGAAGCCTGCACAGCATTGTTGTTGTGCAATATGTCTTGCATAACAGAAAAGGAGCAACTCTGTTCTTCCACGTGATTGGTTCTCTCATTCCTGAAAAGAACTGAGCCTCTGCTCAATCTCATTGTGCTGCATTTCAAGCTTGAACTACAACTGGTTATGTGTATTGTCTCGCACATCCCTTCTTGTTGTGAGCATTCTTTCTTTTCTAATCTTCAACCAGCACCGCCTCCGAGCCTCGTTTTGCAGAGGTGGAGCAACTGCGCCCCAAGCTTTGGCCGAAGCGACAGCACGATCTTTTTTGTTGTGTTTTCGCTGGTGCCGCAGCCGTCATTGTTCAGTGACGGCTGGCCTCCGTCGGCGTACCTGGAAGAATGCGGTATAGGTTATATTTGCGACTTAGCTATCGAGGCTGAAAGGTAGTGGTGGTGTAATGTCTGTTTGGGAGAGGAAGGGAAGTGTTTGTCCTAACGATGAGCCTAGCGTAGTTGGTTCGCCCGTGAACTGTTGAAATACGGACTCGTCCATTTCCGGGACTCCAGTCAGATAGGGGGGGAATGAAATGACTTTGCGTTAGTACATGGGGGGGGGGCAGTCGGTTGAATGATGACATTCCAAAACTGTTGCCCTTTTTTTTTTCTCACCCTATTGATTCCTCCCATTTCTGTCCCTAAACTAACTGAGGTACTCCTTATTTGCCCATCGAATATAAGGGAGGCATCCTGAATTCCCCCCCCCCTCGAATAGAAGGCAGGCATCCTGAAAAATTTTCCCCTCTAAACAAAGGGACACTTGAGCTTTTGGCTCCTAGGGCGAGGTGCCACTAGCAAAGAGGATTGGACTAAGCTCCTGAATCTGGACGTGTGTTAAGCGCAGATGGAGAATAGCAGGTCAGGTCAATCTCTATATTCTGCAGAATCTGCACCTTTCCACGAAAACACGTCCAGATTCAGGTGGTAAATCCAATCCTCTTTGCTAGTGGGACCTCATCCCTGATATACTGTGGAGCTTGTCGATACCATAGTGGGTTGTTGCTCTGTCCCATCCCCACCCCCCCTACTCTCAATGTGTTATCCCGTCTGTAGTGTCGGTGTGGTGTTGTATTGTGCAAAAGCGAGCGAGAGTACTTCGTTCTTGCACCGGTGGGGTTTATATCGTGGCCGGTACGACTCCTAGCTGTGGTGGTTAAGATACTTGGCACTTGAGGGCGAGGTCGCCAATTTTGAATGTGTGCTTGCACGGAGGAGGTCACTGGCCCAGATACATGGATCGATGAACTGCTGCAGTGGGACAGGTAATTGTCATACTCTTCGCTCCCTCTCTTTTTTTTTAAAATAATTTGAACCATTTCGCAATTTATGTGTGTCATTCTTGCACAGGGAGCGTGGACAAGGCACGCCTCTAGCCTTTTTCGAGATATCTGCGATCCTCTTATCTGGCATCAGATCAGAAGCGAAGCGTCTCCTGAGCGCAGTGCAACGAAAAACGTTTTTGGTGAATGGGTCTAAAAGTTGAGAACTTCGTACATTGTGCCGTGCTATTGTTCTCTGTATTGTTCCGATTTTAATGGATGTATAGAGGGGACACATACCCCCCTCCGGTTTTTTTTTTTCTTTTGTTTTCTTTTGTAATCCCTTCTAGAATGGTATTTGTATTTGTCAGGCTGTGCACTCGAATCCCTTACCGTCTTCACGCAGATTGAACGCCTGGTCATTATATCTGTATTCGGGGCAAATTTCAGTCCAGATTCAGCTATAATGACAGGGCGTTCTATTCAGGTGAAGACAGTAGTTTTTTTTTAGGGAATGTCGTACAGGTATGGGACGGGGGAAATAAGTGCTGAATCTAGGCAAAATGACGATGTCCCGCTTCTTCGACTACGTACGGAAGAACGAAAGTTCGTGTAGCTTAAAGTTTAAAGTCTTTAAACTGCCACTACCTCTGAGCCTCCTTCTGGCATTCATGAAAATTGACATTCCATGTATTGAACGTGCCCTGATCTTTCTCAATCAGCCTACCGCCGCACACACACACACGCGCCACATGCCCACGGTGCCCCGCTGCCCCGCCCTGCCCCGCTCCCGGAATCCTAGCAAGCCAGCGCCGTAGTTTTCGCCGGCGGTTTCGGACGGTAACTACTAATTCTCCACATTGGCCTTATCTCCTTTCTTGAACATTAGTCCGATCACTCCTGGAGTCGTATATACCTTTCCCCTGCTTTCCCATGTCAGGACTTCATTGTACACCCCCACCAATCCACAGGTCCCAAGGAATCTCAACGTCTATGATAAAACTCTACTGTCAATCCGTCAATGGCCGGGCACTTGCATCTGGCCATCACTTTCAAAATCTGTTGCAGCTCCTCGACTGTCACTGGTCTGTCCAATGCCAACCTCTCCTTGTTTGTCAGCGTAACCTGTGTGGGGCCCACATATCCAACTCTTCCGACAAGCCCATCCCCACTGTATCAGTCAACCTCCTCGATGTCTGCATAATACAGCCTTTCTTTTTTCTTTTTTTTTAAATTTGAAACGTTGCCGACGGGCGTGGGGCAGGTGCTGATAAGAGCGACACCCCATACCCTGTTTGCGGATGGATCTGTTCGATTGGTTGGGAGGTGTTACCTGCCGGAAACCGGGTCCAGCGTCCCTCTACATCAAAGGCAAGGGGCCAGAATTGTGTTTGCTATGATAGCTAGAAGCTTTGTAGAGACGCCAACCACCAGGCAGAAAGCCCTCGCGGAATCCCCAAGAAACCCTGTGGTTGTAGTGCCGGCAATGTTACGACCGATGTCCCATCGCCGCAGCCCTGCTGTTTCGCAGCCCTTGCATTTGTGGGTGCTGCAGCGCCGTGACGCAGACACTCTGTCCACTTACCCTCCTTATGGACGGCTCCGTTCCACTGCTGGGGAGCTGCACCTACTAGAAACCTGGTCCGGTGTTCGTTAACATGAAAGACAAGGAGCCAGAGTTGATGCTGCTATGATCGATGCAAACTTTGTGGAGGCACCGTTCCCTTTCGCAGGCTAACGACAGCCAGAAAATCCAGCCTTGCATGCTATAATATATATATTGTTTTTCATTTTTGTTGGATATTTTTTTGCATACTTATTCTAACATACCTGAGGAGGTGGTACAGGGTGCAACCACTTGATTTTTTTTTATTTTTTTTTTGCATAGTATATTTTAAGATACATGAGGAAGTGTTTTTTTTTGTTTTGCATACTATATTCTAACATACCTGAGGAGGTGGTACATGGCGCAACCGCTGGATTTTTTTTTATTTTGTTTTGCATAGTATATTCTAAGATACATGAGGAGGTGGTACACGGCACAATCGCTGGATCAAAAGAGTGGTGAAATTTTACCATTAGGTGGAAGTTTTCTTAAAGATTCTTTGGTAGTTCTCCTTCCATTTTTCTAGTCGGTGTCATTGCAGTGTATCCCGCTGTGTGAGGTGTGTTCTCCTCTCTGCCAACCAGAAGAGAGCTTCGAGATAGGATGCTTGGCAACACACCGTTTTGCCTCTTTTTGTTTCCCTTTCTCGTGCAGACCATTTCGCCGTGTTACGGTACTTGGCCTCAATTTTGGAGAAAGCGTCTCATTGCTGAGATAATTCTAATCCCGCTATCTAGCCAATGGGAGGAGGAGGGAGAGAAACTCCCTCGTCGACAGCTGTTGTGGTCTACCATGCACTCGTTCAGTCGATGATCGTCTTGATTCCGAGAGTAAAGTAATGTTTTCCTCTCTCTCTCAGATAAAGTTGAGTACGAGCTCGGCGACGACTGGTCTATGGTTAGAAAGAGCGGGATTATTGGTCTCACTGACGGCACTCCTACACCAGCCGACTATTAACCTGAAAATGATATAATGCATTAATGTCCTGATTCTACTACTCATTACCCTTTTTTTTTTTTTTCTGGAATGTTTGAGAACAGGGTGGCTGAAAAGGGCCCTCTCAACCTACCTTTGGAAGAATAGTGCAAAAGCCCAGGGCTGCATGAGCAGAGTCAGTTGGGACATCCTCACCCAGCCTAGAGTCGCAGGGGGACTAGGTATATTAGATCAGGAAAGGGAAAGCGAAGCCTTGGTTTTCAAAATCCTGGTCAGGCTAGTCATAGGCAATGACATTCTGTGGGTCCGTTGGCCTGCTTGCAAATAACCAATCTGGCCCCACAACCGACTGCTTCCATCCGAGTACACCCCTTCGGATGGCTCACTAATTCCCACTGGTCGACTCCTGGCCCTCCACATCAGGCACAGGCCGACACCCCGTCAATAGCCACCAGACTTGACATCCCTATTGATCCTCTGTGGCCCAACATGCTCAAATTACGGAAAGGGGTCCGAAGTAGAGGAGGCCCCCGAACAGATGGCACAACGTATGGAGGCAGCCCCTGTTCGGCAACCCTCACATACTTGATGGTGCAGGCAATCCCTTCACCTTTACCACGAACTCGCCCTGGCTCACTTGGGCAAAGAAAGATGTCCTCACTGTAGGGGACCTTTGGGACCCAATAAACTCGGATGGGGCCACCACTGACCAGCTACAGAGGAGTTTAAAACATGCCAAGTCGGTGGAGTCGCATGCCTGCCAGCTGAGGGAAGCCATTCCACTGTCCTGGCGCCTTGCCCTTAAAGCCCCCCCCCCTCAGTCCAACAAAACGACTGGGTGGCCAAGTTCGCAGACCAGATCCGGCTTCCTGTCATGTATATAGTACGCAAAATTGAGGACGCCCAGTGCACATTGGTGGCCTTTCAGCCCCAGCTCCCGGAGGCTCAGTTCACTGAACTCGTCAGGAATGAAGACCAGGATACCACAGAGAAATGGGGAGGACTGATCCAAGTAAAGGGTAGTAGGGGACCCCGATAAAGGATACCGCCACGTGTATGAACCGACCACGCCGGTGGCAAGATTGCTGTATGACCTAGATGAATCCCAGATCCCTGCAATGCCAAATATTGCACCGCTGTCTCCCTACCCCCGACTGCCAGAGCGAACCTGGAATGAAAAGGACTGTTGTTGCCCATCTGTTCCTACTGTGGCAAAGCAACTCCGCCGGCCAGGACAACACTGGAACACTGCCTGCTGACGTGTCCAATGGTCACCCAAATATCGCAGTGGTGGGACGCGGCATTCCACTCCCTCACAGGACACCACATCCCTTGGGACTTCGGTCTTCTTCTCCTCGGCAAAATCCAGCATTTGCAGGCACGATGGTCTGGACGTAGTATGTAAACCATGGAGGGCCACAGAATCGGCCTGGGAAAGGAGGCCCTTCCACTGCTTCGAGGTCCCCTATCTCCCGATGAATTTGGTGCTTGTCATAGACTGTGTACCGCCCCCTTACTAACCCCCCCACCATCCCCAGGCCCAATCCTTCCCCCCCTCTCTCCATTCCCTATCCCTTCTATCACCCCCAAGGGTACATCGGCCACCTCCCCTGCATCTCAACATCCCCCCTTTTGTCATGGGTGGCCATGGTCTGACGAGAGGAGCAGAGACGACGACGACGACGTTACGGAATCAAAGATGCCTGCGGGCCACCTTCCCTGGTTGTTATCCGCGACGTGAGCCAACTCCGAGAGAAACCGGAATCTAGGCGAGGCAGTTTTCTATGGGACTGCCAGCACAACATTGCCAGCAGAACTCTCATATGGTTTCCGGAGTACTGGGAGGACTATTCTAGCTGCTGGAAGCCTCGAGCAGCAGCTCCCTGTTGGTTGATCGGACTGGTACAAGGCGAAACAGAACCGAGGAATGCAAGAGCTTAGTTGCAGCAGGGCTCTGCAGTAGGGACCTCAGTCATGACACAACTGGCACTGCCAGTTCAGTCTGTGTCTCTGAATATCGATGAAGTACTTAGTTAGTACATGTGGAACATGAGAGCGAGCGCGATGCGTCGCTGAAGCCCAGAAAGATTGCACGCATCATCATGCTTTAAGGACATAGATACATTCTCCGTAGGCAAGAAGCCCAATCAAGGGGCCAGAGCGTTCTGTTGCCAGTGTCCCATCACCCCTCTCCCTGCTCTCTGACCCTTGTCGACACCCAAGCACCTGTTCCCCACACTAGCGCGTTTTGGCTGTGTCACCTACGCGTTTCAACCGGCGCCAGATGCCGGCATCGTCAGGGGGTAGGCGACCCTCATTGGTATTGAATGGACAGCCGTCGACTGCTAAGTACAGCTGAAGCTGTCAGTCCTACCTATGCTAAGTCCCCGAGTTTTTCCCATTACGGAGCTCTCGTCCTCACGAACCGTATCGATGTCCCTCGGGTAATTGAACAGCCTGAGTTCCCTACTTGGCGATAGCAGAGGCATTTCCGCAAGTTCCGTCGTTGAAGTACATGCCCGGATTCGGGCTAATGTGCTACGTATAACTTGTTTTCCTGTCTCTTGTCAGAGTATGACCCAAAGCTCTGCATCGGTCTGTACGAGTACCTTTCTGACCACACATTTTGACTAGTGCATGTTAGGGAGGTTTGCATTGTTGCCCAGCAATGTACAGGTTTGCATTGTATTTGTTGGCGGTAGTTAAAAAAAAAAAAAAAAAAAANAAAAAAAAAAAAAAAAAAAAAAAAAAGGGAGGCAGTGCAATGCATGTAATACACATACAGGACAAGGCATTAAACATGCATTGTGGGGAGGGCGGCAAGAACGCAAAGGCATAAAACACGTAAAAAACATAAGTCACATGGAGACATTTGGTGAGAATTTGATGGAATGGAGTGGAGGGGAGAGGGGCAGAAGAACAATGAGGAAAACACCGGAAATAGGCATGGAGGGCCGAAAAGATAAGGGAGTATGGTGGAAGCAGACGGACTGAAGACATAGCTTAGGGGACATACGAGCACAGTCAGTGTAGAATCAGCATATCCACAGCATACACAACAGCTGTAGGCTGCATACATAGGCAAAGGACAATGAAGGGAACTACAATTGCAGGAAATTGCAAAGATTGGGTGGGGGCAAATCGCATCAGGAGCAGTATGATGTACTATTGAGTTTTTTTTTTTTTTAATTATTAGAAAAGATGTACTATATGGGCATCGAAGGGGATGTCCATGGGACGAGCGAAGGAAAGGTAGCAGGGCGGGGGGTGGGGGCGGCAGGAGGGGGGGGAAGGAGCGGGGGGTGTTGCGCTGATTGTGGGATGGGGTTCGCGCCGATTGTGGGATGTCTGGGTCCCAATGGGAGTCTCCCGGTCTCACGCCGTCCAAAGCGTTCCTCCCTGGCTGGTGAAACGTGTGCCAACTGCTTCAAAATTCAAATTCTTTGCTTCGGAATGTTTGTTTGCTGGTAAAGAGCAACCGGGCCGCCAACGCCCAGAAGAGATGGGGGCTCGTGTGTGTGTGTGTGGTTGAAAAAACAAAAGAAAAATCCTGTCATTCTTTCGGTGCGATTGTCCTCTGTGTTTTTTTTTTGTTTTTTTTTTCACTTCTAGGATTCAGCTATACCTGATGGTAGGTGATCTCCAGTGGAAATCAGCAGCAGTCAACCGCAGCAGCGGAAAACAGCAGCAATCAACTGCGGCAGCAGCAGCAGCAATGAACAACCAGCAGCTACTACCGACTCCATGAGGCAGCAATCAACTGGGATAAGAGCATCCTCGTCAAGTAGGCCCCAGCTACTACCGAGCATGACGTGCTTTTTTTTTTTTTTTTTTTTTGAACTTGGCATGCGGGAAAAACCTACTTAACGAGGTGATAAGAGCATCCTCGTCAAGTAGGCCGAGCATCCTCGTTAAGTTGGCCCCAGCGTCGAAGGCTCCATCTGTTGGTGGGGAGCTACACCTGCTGGAAACCGGGTCCAGCGTCCCTATACAAAGATGTGTTGTGTTATGTGTCAGCTGGGAATCGGGCCCAGCATCCCTATACGGTGATGTGTGGATATGTCGTACTGTGCATCGAATATTGTTTTACTGTGCATCCCGTATTTGTCTGAATTGTCTGTACATGTTCATCAGTATATGACCCATGAATGAAGAAACGTATCTACCCTATCCAGTATATCAACTATTAACCCTAGGTATGATTAGAGGTGCATGGGCTGGTAGTCAGGCCCAACGTCCCTATACCGTGATGTGTGTAGATGTCCTACCCTATCCAGCTTATAAACTATGAACCCTAAGTATGATATGAGATGCATGATCTGGTAGTCCGGCTCAGCGTCCCTATACCGTGATGTGTGCATATGTCAAAGTGCACTTACGATCCAGTGTATATGTCATCGTTGAGCAGAGGCATTGATTACTTCCCTGCGCAAGGGAAGGATCGACCTCGTGCTCATGGAGTATGATCCCAACAAGAAGGTAGTGAAAAGCATCTTCATCGATCCGCCCAACAAAACGATCAATCGAATCTCAGAACCCTAATCATCATACCTCCTCATGAGGATAATCGACACCCCTTCGTTGCGGGCCAATCAACCCCAGTCAAGGAGGGGGAGATCATCTATCGTATTCCTGCCTCAAGGGCGTGCAAAACGTGACCTCAAGTTGGACCCGCTCTGGACAGCCATGATTACCTTATGGAGAGAAAGGGGTCCAACCCAAACGCCCACACCACTCAAATGGGAGGAAATTTGGCGCCAACCATTGTTTGGTCATCCACAAATCATGGATCAGACGGGTCTATACCCCTCTCCCTCAAGGGGAACTCTTAAGTGGAAACACTGGGTGAAGAAAGGAATATACAAGGTCGGGGACACATGGGACAATCTGGCTTGCTCATGGCATCCACTGGAATCTCTCAAGGCCAGGACCTGCCAGATCACAAACATGGTCCAGGGTCTACAAGAAATCAAAGAATCGATCCCATTAGCATGGATGCAAACTTTGACACTGGGCCCCCGCCTCAGCGAAAACGACTGGGTAGTGACGATGGAGTCCTTGGCCCTACCCATACATGCTGTTGTATAGAGTGCATGACACAAGGGACCATCAGGCTTCACTTCAGGCATACTGTCCGAGCTTGCCAGGGGCTAGATGGTCAGCTCTACATCGTCAGGAGGAGTTGGACACACAGCTACCAGCATCCGACCTCACCAGAATTAGTCCGTCGATTTAGGCTCCTTCCCGTCTGCTGATTCACTTAGTTAGGTACTACGAGCCCTCTGTCCCATTCGACCTGAATGGTTCACCGGTTCCACCAAATGCTCTCATCCCGAAATGGGATTCCAACTGTCCTCCTTCACGCTCTCAAATGAAACAATCCATGGAATCCTTAATTCATCACTTTAAGCTTTACACGGAGGGACTGGTGGGGAACCAAAACAACGTTTTTTTAAACTTTTTCCCAGTACGAACCCTCCACTCCGTTGCACCACCTCGCATTCGACCCAGCAGAATGGGAGTGGACACGGGAGGGATCTGAGAAAAAAATGTCCCTGTGGCAATACACGGTGAAGAAGGGTTATAGAGCAGCATGAAAACCAGTTAGGATCACTGACGAAGAGGCTCTGTTATTTGGGGGGGGGGGGAAAGAAAGAAAGAAAAAAACAAGCGTTGGGGCCTCAGGACTTCAGGCAATTTCGGTGGTCTGCCTTCTCACAAATTCGACCGACTGGCCATAGAGCCCTTCAGTGGCAAATCATACATAGGTGCCTGCCTACCCTGGAGCACATCATGGACTGACCTGGAGGGAAAAGGTCTGCTCTCCCCACTGTGCTCTTACTGCTCCAACACGTCTCCCAACAGAATAGCTGAGTTTGCGCCTATTTGTGTGTATTTGGTCATTAGTTTACTACTTTCTTTGATCTTAATTGACCTTTCTTTCTTATTTGCTTCTTCATCGAGCCTAACTTATCCGGAAAAACTGTCAGCTTACGAATGTGGTTTTGAGGGCGGCCGTAAGGTCACCACCCTGGAGCATTGCTTATTGGATTGCCCCATGGTGCTCCAGCTGTGGAGGTGGTGGGATGCAGCGTGGCAGAATCTTACAGACCACCACCTCCCTTGGGAAGTGTCCACCCTCCTTTTAGGAGCCCCCCCAACAGACGCCGGAGAATGGTCACCATTCATGACCAATCTCTTCACATACTCAAGACTAACCGTGCTCATGGCAGCCTGGAGGATGCGCTGTTCCTATGAAAGAAAACAGCGTAACTATGGCTTCATGCAAGCCCGCTCAACGATAATAGAGATGATCTCAGCTTATACACAGGCAGCATGGAAAGAGCTGCAGGATAAAATGGGCACCGAGCCGGACAATGAGAAAAGACAAAGACTACGGAACAACTTCATGGAGACATGGACTGAACCAAAACAGAGGCTCTGCAGTCTCAATGACGATAACACCCTTACATGGTATCCGTGGCTTCTCTCTGAGAGGCTGTGGAAAAGACTGCCAACGCACCACTTTCAAGTTGTTCAGCAACCAACAGACTTTGTCCTCGTCTATGACTACCCGTTGTCTACTGTCTTAAGTAATGTAATCCCCTTCCCCCTACACCCTGCACCTTCCCATCCCTCTCCCCCCCCC
>BFEA01000572.1:351351-363109 GCA_003427395.1 Chara braunii
CTCTCTCTCTCTCTCTCTCTCTCTCTCTCTCTCTCTCTCTCTCACACACACACACACACACACACACACACACACACACACACACACACACGACTTTGTGCATAAGCAGTTGATTCTGTATGTGTGAGAGAGATAAAAGGAGGTTGACCGCAGTTGCATGTTGAAAATCAATCATGATGCGCATCTCTGTCCTCTCTCTCTCCCTCTCTCTCCCTCTCTCTCCCTCTATTTTTGTTTTGTATTGGTTTTACAAGCAATTGTGGGTTGTCCGTCGAGGGCCGAAGGACCAGTCCTTGCATAACTAAAACCCCTTCTCAACCCCGATTCTGAGCGCTCCAAAAATTCGGGCAACCCTGATGCCAACGCGGCACCCCACTAGACCACAGCCTTGGGGATGCGAACTGCCTGTGCCCGCGTGAGTCTGTGAGACAATGCCAATGTGGGGGGGGAGGGTGCAGGAACGAGGGGCGTAGGCCCCATCCCCCTCACTGTAATAAGCCCCAATGGCGGATCGATGTGACGTTCGAGCACGGGCAGTTAGTACCCGCGCTCACGTTCAGATTGACAAACATCGACTACATACAAATCTGAACTTGTCCTACACCACCTGATCCCACTACCAAAATCCAAGCTCGTATGTGTGACAACTCCAAACAAAAATTGCCACCTTGACAAGCGGCGATGACCGGACGGCGGGGAGATCGGGTGGAACGACTAAGTTTTCACACCCGATGTCTCTGGTCGCGAGAACATGTGCCCAGGTGAGGGTAAAGTTGACACGTGGTGGTTGCGCAGGGAAGAAGGGAGGAGAAAGGCCGGTGACAATGTCACACGCTGTCGGGCGGCTCAAGCCTATCAGCCCCGACACTTCCTGGAATAATGCGCTATTTGACAGAGAAAATTACACGAACAGGTTGAAGGAAGCCTACCGATGTTGCCATATGTGAGGAAAACACGAGGGCCAATCAATGCCACATGAGGAAATAGGATTGTGGACCTTTCGGTTATGAAGGAGATACACGTAGTAAAAATGGGATGTGTTGCCGGTCAGACGAGAGGTCAGCGAAGTATTGAGGAGAAAGGAAAAGAGAGAACTCGCTCACTTTCTATTTGTGAAGGGGGTTATAGTATTTGCTTGGAGTATGCGGCCACGGGCCGAGGCTCGACCGACGAAAGTGGTTTACCTGAAGGTCCACAATCTTATTTCTCGCGGATCGGCCCTCACATTTCCCTCACATATAGCAACATCGTCAGGCTTCCTTCGACCTGTTCGTATAATTTTCTCTGTCAAATAGCGCATTTTTCCAGGAAGCGTCGGGTGGTGATAGGCTTGAGCCGCCCGACAACGTGTGCTAAGCGTGGGGATCGGCAGTTAGTCGGGGAGAAGAGGGCATCAGTACACTCATGCACTCACTGGCAGGCAGACCTCCAAAACCCAATTACCCCAGATGCGCACCCGTGCACGCAAGTACAACCAAGACCATCACACAGTCTTCCCACATTCATAAAAGCTCCTAATTTCCCTAATCTTCGTCTTGACCCGTGCACGCAAGTACAACCAAGACCATCACACAGTCTTCCCAACTTATAAGAGATGTTCTATATAAAAGCTCCTAATTTCCCTAATCTTCGTTTTGACTAAATTTTACTTGACGAAACCTGTGTCTGCAAAGAGATGTTCTAGATAAGAGTTCCTAATTTCCCTAATCTTCGTTTTGACTAATTTCTACTTGACAAAACCTGTGTCTGCAAACCTAATTGATTTCTATCATGGTAAACTTAAAATCTGTTTTGTCTTCCCTCAGGATGGTGCATCGGTTTAGGGTGGCCCGGATTTGCTAGGTGGTTGGATGGTTGGTTATGGCTGGTAGGAAAGGAGGATTCTGTTGGGACGACTCAGGCTGGTGCTGGAGTTGACGCTCTGTAACCTGGGTAGGAGCTTGAGGTCTGGGGAGTTATGCCGTCAGTGCGGCATAACCAGTGGGTTCAACGAAGTCATGGTCGGGGGTGTTCCCCTGTAACTGTGGGGCTTTATGACTTTGAGGAGTAGTCGAGGGTGGCAAACACTTCTTTCCATGCGAACAAGGTGGAGCGGTTCTGGGGTAGCGGTGGCTCCCTGTCACCCTAGCATGAGGGGGTTTGAGGTCTGCTGCATTTTTGTACGAGGACGGACGACCTCCACCTTCCCTTCTTCTGCTTAGCAGGTCCAAATTTTCATAGTATTGGTCGAAAGTCCTATTTAGGGCATCCGATGGTATAGTCTGTTAAATTCCTAAAAATTCTATAAATTCGTAGCCTGTCTTAAATTTCCTGTACTCAGTCCACATTTGTTTTAAGTTTCTGTGGGATTCGCGACTACTTTTTTGAGGGCTTTGTCTGAGATGGTCTCTAAAAATTGGCTATAATTCGCTTCTTAAAATTTTCTGAACTATTGAGCTTATTTCGTGAATTCATACGGGGCGGTTCTGTTGAGCTTTGGGGGATCTGTCCAAGATGGAGGGCAAAGGGCATGAGATGACTCTTTGTGAGGACGGAGAGAGGGTTGCATCGGGGTTGTCTGAGGGGTACCGACTAGGGGAACTTTCATTGGATGTGATTGGTGTCGGGCAGCTTGGGTTGTCGGATGGGTACCGGCTGATGAGGGTTTACTCTGGTACGATTGGACTCGGACAGTATTGTTTCACCCCCTCGAAGACGGAGACTGAAATTTCCGAGGGGACATGAGATTGCAGGATGAGGATTGTGTCTGGTTCTTGCAGAGGACATGGTCTTTCGAACTCTTTACTAGGACGGAGTTGGGGAGGGTGAAGTGGGGACAGGCGAGTGAAGGTTCTGTCGGGTTTTGGGGGATCTGTTCAAGGTGGAGGGCAAAGGGCATAAAATGATTCTTTGTGAGGACGGAGAGAGGGTTGAATCAGGTCGTCTGAGGGGTACCGGCTGGGGGATTTTCATTAGATGCGATTGGCATCGGGCAGCTTAGCTGTCGGATGGGTACCGGCTGATGAGGGATCATCCTGGTGCGATTGGTCTCAGGCAGCGCTGGCTTACCCTCTCCATGACGGAGACTGGAATCCTTGAGGGGGCAGGAGATTGCAGGATGAGGATTGTGTCTAGTTCGTGCTGAGGATATGGTCTTTCGAACCCTTTACTAGGATGGAGTTGGGGAGGATGAAGGGGGTTCTGATGGGGGTGGTTGAGAACGGATGCGATTGGCATTGAGTGGAGTCTCGATGGGTGCCGGCCGTGGTCAGCTGACTTCATTAGAAAGTGTCCGGGACCTCCCTTTCGATGACAAAGACAGGACTGTTGCACTTGTTGGTCTTCCCGGACCTCCCTCACGATGACGAAGACAAAACTATTGCACAGTAGCATGGAGTGGGGAACAGGGGATTGACGAGTTTTTTTTTCTGAAAAAAAGAGAGTTCTTAGGAACCTAAAATAGCAAAAAAGGTGAGTGGGAAAGATGGTGGGTTATCACGCGTCCTACCAGTGAGGGGGCTAATTGGCAGGATGGTAGTATGGTATAGCAGCAGCTGAGATGGTGGCTCCGCTGCAGTCAGTCTTGCCAGAGTGAGGTAAAGTGGATAGATGGGGGTTCTTCTGAGTCGGTTCTGAAATCACATGTCGGAAGCCAAAAAAAAGTGGGAGAAGATGGTGGGTTATCATGCGTCCTACCAGTGAAGGGGCTAGCTGGTAGGATGGGAGTATGGTATAGCAGCAGCAGAGATGGTGGCTCCGCTGCAGTCAGTCTTGCCGGAGGGAGGCAAAGTGGATTGAGGTTCATGCCTTCTTGGCACGAACATAGCACAACACAGGAAGCCGCCGCCCCGCACCGATGCTGCGACAGGCTCGTAGTAGGGAAGCGCGGACCTGACTACTGCCCGAGACGCCGGGAGACACGCGTGGGTCAACGAAGGGTCAACGAAGGGGGACCCATGCGCGGTCCTCATCATCGCTAGCAAGGGAACACGTCATGGACTTTGGGGGGAGGAGATAGAGGTTAAGGAGGAGTGCGAGACGCCCCACCATCGTCAGAGAAGGAAAGAGGGGAACGAGTTATCGATGGGGGTCGTGCAGGAGAAAGAGTGAATATGCGGAGGAGGAAGTGGAGAGTGGAAGAGGAGGGATAACGCATCCGTGTATAGGGTGTAAAGAGGCGATAGAAGAAGAGGACGGAAGGAGAAAAGTGAGAGTAGGGCAGAACAAGGGACCGGATCTGCGGCGGGGACCATCACCACACAAGGAGGAAAGGGATGGAGTGACCCCCGCATCTTACCAGAGGAAGACGGCCGAGCGATCAACAAGCCAAGGGAGAAAACAACCCAGGGTGTATGGAACGGGAGAGCATTGCCGGCAAGCTGAAGAACTGCGATCTCACCCCTCAAGGGGCCTCGGAGTAGTGTTTTCTACTCCAGTGGAAGGGTGATAGCAGTTGAAGAAGAAAGTATACGAGGTGAGACCCTTCCGTCGCCCGGTGGACACGACAACATCAAGCAATATACGACACTAGCAAACAACAACTAACTACGGAGAACCCCTTTTTTTTTTTTTCCTGCAACAGGCTCGTGGTAGGGAAGCGCGGACCACTGCCCGTGATGCTGGGAGACACGTGTGGGTCTGCAACGAGGGAACGTGCCATGGACTTTGGGTGTTAATGAGGAAGTGTGAGACGCCACACCATCGTCAGAGAAGGAAAGAGGGGAACGCCTTATCGTTTGTGGGGATTGTGCAGGAGAAATCGCCTGACCTTCATAGGGCGTGAAGAGGCGGCAGGAGAAGTGGACGTAAGGAGGAAAGTCGGAGTAAAAGACTCACGCAGAGTGGAGAAACAGGGGAAGGAAACAGGCGGGAAGGGAATAGACATGAGAGGATCAATAAAGGAAAGAGCAGAGAAGTGACGAGGGGAGGGGCAACAAAAGAAGGAGCAGAAAAGTGACGAAGGGAGGAAAAGGGAAAGGGAGAAAAGGGGTGGAGTGCGGGGAAAGGCTGATTTAGCTCGAGAAGGTTGAGATACCGGCAAGAGGGGAGGGAATCCACCTCAAAGAAGGTTGAGACACCGGCGCCCGTGGACGCGAGAAGGAAGAGGCAGCAAGAGAATAAAAACTGAAATAGCAAATAAAAAAAGGGGGAAATATCAAATAAAAAAAGGGGGAAAGACCAGAGGAAGAAAAGGAAGGAAAACAACAGCGCCGGGAACAATACGAATTAACAAAAGAAATTATGACCTACCGAAATATCAAATAAAAAAAGGGGTAAAGACCGAAGGAAGAAAAGGAAGGGGAGGAAAAGAAAGAAAAGAACAGCGTCGGGAATCATCATGGCCGGGCAAACAACAAAAGGGCAAAAAGAAAAGAAGAAAAAATTGCCCACCACCCTCATGTATCACGGAGCCATGCGGCAGCACGCCGAACGAAGACTGGCAACAAACGGCAATTCCCGAGGTCTGGAAGGACGAAGTAATCAAGGAAAGGGTGATCCATCACCGGCTGACTTAGTTCGGGAAATGCAAAATGACGCACAGGCTACACAGCCCGCCTCCTGGAATTCACAAGCCTCATGGACTGCCCGTCTTCGTAAGCCTCACGCCGGGGAAACAATCATGATTAAGAGACCTGCAATGGAAGAAGACGGATCGGAGTGGAAGATTCCACTCGACAATCTCTCCTCAGTCAGCGCCTTCTTCCTCTCACGCCTACTCTCCCCGTCGGAATCTAAGGTCATCAATCAAAAAGGAAGGTCGGCGTTAGTCAAAGCCCCGCCTACAGAAAAGGTGAACGTAAGGAATGACTTGTACGTGCGTCACGCCAATAACTGGGTTTTCCATGACGACGCAGCCTTCAAATCTACAAATGATAAAGTGAGCTGGATCTGGGGCCGACTGACAACTCTCAAAGGAAACGTGGAGGAGACCCATGACCTCTTTCTGCTTCAACCATTATCTGTTTCCACCATCACAGTCGTTTGCCGACACGAGGCGGACAAGAAAATCATGGATGGGTGGCGAACAATCCGATGTGAAAGATCCGAAGTGCGAATATACCCCTGGTCCTCACCTAGGCAACAAAGACCAGAGGAGAGGCGGGAACAGATGATGGCGGAATATTTATGGGTCGAATTTCGCCACATTCCCATTGAGATCCAGACTGTTTTTGTACAGGAACTAGGGGAGAAGTATGACATTGTGGACTTTATAGACCCTCTCCCCCCACACGTCGCATGACGCGATGACTATCTGATGTTGACACTCAGTCTCCCGGATGGGAAGCCGTTCTACATTGATGACATCATCCCCTTCCGTGTGGGTGAAAAGGAGTACAAAGTACACATAGCTCACAAGCTTAGACCGTGGTGCTTCAAGTGCCAAGCCTACGACCACTTGTACATGGACCCAGCCTGCCCTCACCACCCGATCAACCAAGCACGGGCCACAAGCAGGCTGATCAGGGACCCCTTCCATAACACAACACTGGAGAACGGTTGATCCAGGGCACGAAGGATGGGTGTATATAGATAAGGAAGGAGAGGATGGCAAAACGGCAGGATGGGTATGTGACAAGCAAGGTGAGCCAAATTGGAAAACAAAACCGATGGCCACATGGACCCCCCCTAAAACTGTGGAAAAACACTTGCACCTACCGGACCCTCCCCCGGGCCAGGTCACGTCTCAGCAACAGCATGCCCCCCCACCAGACCCTCCCCCGGGCCAGGTCACGTCTCAGCAGCAACATGCCCCTCCACCAACAGTTAAGACTAAGGAGAGAAAGGGGACCCTGGGCCCGGACCCGACGGCCTACCAGGATCAGCCAACATAGTCGGGGCAAGGGGGCCTGCAAGGCCCCCTTCAAAGAAAAAAGAAAACTGCAGATCAGCCCGGAAAAACCACATCAAGGGAAGAACAAAACAGATTTGTTGTGTTAGCCAATGGGAAGGGGGAGGCCGAAGGAGAGCAGGATAAGGGACAAAATCAGCAAACAGAGCAACAAAAAATCCTCACACACAGCAGCGAGGGGACTGGCCCACGACCCCCACAGCAAGGGCAGACCACGGAAAGGATCTCAGGGGACAGGATGGGAAAGCAGTGTCACAGCAAACTCTAGACGAAACTGCAGATCCCTATGGCGAAATTTGGCAACCGGGCCAAAAAGGACCCAGCAATCCGGTGGCCTTCCCGGCACAAGGGGAATTGCCGACCACGGTCTTGAAAATAGCAGAATGGGTCATGAGGGGGCTGCACCAACAGCATGAAGGACCATCACAAGATTTCTGCCAACGGGCACAGGCACAATTGGTAGCAGCATTGGAGAGCAGCCCCTCCATCAAGGGCATATTAAACAAAGGCCTCCCAGCCCACACCTCGTGGGAGGACGTCCTCCATCTTGGATCCGATGACCCAAATACAGGCATTATGCCTACAATGGATCCTGCGTTTGATCCTGGTTTTTCCACTCCTTTGGAGACCATTGGCCCTGGAACAAATTGTCCAACTTGCACCGGAAGCCCCACCAACGGTAGATCCTCTATGCTGATTGGACGACCGCTATTGGAAAGTACCAAGAAGAGCACGGGGGGCAGAAACAATAGAGGGGACAAAGGATGATTTTTGGCCGCGAATAATAAAAATATGGAGAGCTCTACCCCTTCCGCAGCGCCCGGCCCCCGAAAGATGGGAGGAAATAATGAGGCAACCCCTCTTTGGAAATTGTTGGATTACCAACTCTCGAAGCCAAATTTTCTGCTGTTCGGATCCCCCGTGGAAAGGATGGGTAAAAAGGGGGGTAATGAGAGTAGGGGACCTCTGGGATGGGGAACGCAAGGACTGGAAAGATCCGGACCAAATGAAAGACAAATTGAGATACTGTCGAAATATTGAGGAATCGCTGGGGGAGATTGTAGAGGCACTCCCTCTAGCCTGGCGACCCATCCTGTGTCGAGGTCCAAAAATACAGGAAGGGGACTGGGTAACAAAGGAGGGAGAATCTCACCGGGTGGGACAAGTTCACCTTGAGCAGCAAACAGACGTGTAGGTAGAATGGTACAGGGTGGGGAGAAAGGGAGAACTAATTGGCAGTGGAGCGTCTTTCGAACGGATTGACAAAGCGACCCTTCACAGGATCAGGACCCTGGGGGAAGGGGATGAACGTAGAGCATACAGGCCGGACACYCCAATATCAAAACTCCCCCTSGACCCCGCCGAATGGCAATGGCACCCCTCACAAAAGACAAATCAAATAAACAACAGACAGAAAACTGTTAACAACTTGTCAGTAAAAGCCACATATAAGATGCTACGTGTTAAAAGGAATGTGCGGGACGTAGTAATCGATAGGTGACAGCGACACCTCAATGTGGATAGGCAGTTGCTATCCCCAATAAAATGGTTTCAGGACAACAAGTGTAAACCGGCCAAAATCACGTCCCTTCAATGGCAGATTGCCCACCGCTGTCTTCCCACAAATAATTGGATAATTGACCATACTCAGTTGGAACAACAAGGACGGGCTCATCCATGGTGTTCTCGCTGCCTCCAAAGCTTCCCGTCCCAAAGGAGAATTGAAACAATAGGACATGTCTTCCTGCAATGTCCGACGGCAGTCCTAACATGGAGATGGTGGGAGAGGGTGTGGAGGCAGATGGTTCTGGACCAACCATGGCCATGGGACTGGAGAGCAATCCTCTTGGGCCACCATCCAGGCCTGCAGGACACAAACTATGCAAGGAACATGTTTGCGCTGGCAAGGAGGACGGTGCTATGGGTTCTATGGTGGCAGCGCTGCACAATGACAATGGAGGAGTCAGAGTTGAAGGGGAGGAAAGAAAGGAACAGTTTAAAAACTGCTTCCAGCTTGGGATTATGCAGAGATGGCGGGAAACGAAACAGGTGCTGGACACACACCACAGGCCCAAAGACATATCAGAAAAGATCTCCAAATTCGCCAACGAATGGCTGGGCGGTGAAAGAGAAGGATGGGTGGCTAGTGTACAGTGGTCGGGCGACAACGACAGTGATGGGCAGACAAGAGAAGAAGACCAGCAGGCATCAGTCCCACGAGATTACCGTCTCACCTTCAAGGACTGGACATCAATAGACCCCAGCATCCCCATGCGGGGCCCAGAGTTTTTCCCAGACTCTTTCCCCCCCCATCCCTTGGCAATGGAAGTCAGGCTTTAGAGGCCCGAGACAGCGGACAGTAGAGGGCAGGAATCGAGGGGACCGAAAAAGTACGGACCCGGTGGTGCCCCCCAGTGGTCTCGCCTGGCCCCGGCCCCTCGACCCTTATGGAGTAGATAGCCAGACAAGGGTAAGAAGACACTGAGCCCGACTGTCTCTTTAGAAGACAGGGCACTGTGCTATGGGGGAAAAGGTGCAGAGACAGATAGGCAGATACCTCAGACAATTGCTCAGTTTGCCTATTTTTTCTTTCTTAATTTTTTTCTCAGTTTTTCTAACTTTTGTTTTCTCAGTCTTCTCTTTTTTACTCAGCATAAGACATTCCCAACGATATGTAAAAAATGGGACGCTGGACCCGGTTTCCAGCAGGTGATGCTCCCCACCAATAGATGGAGCCTCCCCGGGAGTGCTAGCGGTGTCTGCTCTTACCAGCACCCCTAGCACCCTCTCGGGTTGTCATAGATATGTCTGAAGTAGCTCTAATTCTCTGAGCCAAGCCGGGTGATGGCCCTGGTATCTCAATTTTCAAATTCTATTCTTAGGCCAATTGGATTTTTCTAGTAGGTTCCTAGCCTCATTTGCATGAAATTTTCTGACGAGTTTTCTGAATGTACTCGTTATGGGACACTGGGCCCAGTTCCCAGTAATAAAAAAAAAAAGAAAAGACATTTGGACAAAGCAGTGATGGAGAAGAAGCGAGAAGTGAGTCCCTCGCTATTGAAAAATCATAACAATGCTGGCACTCCGCATGCACAGCCACCATATCCCACCAGGTGCGAGCCAGTCATAGCCACAAGGCCCCGCCACTGGCTGTGCTCCCGTCTCCAGCACCGCTCAGTCCCTCGGACTGCCTCACCCTGAGTCTACCGCTAGTCCCACCCCACACCGTCACTCCGCCCATTCCTTGGGCAGGTCGAGTCTTCGCACGTAGCTTGCTCCAATTTTAATGGATGTCACGAAGGACTACCTCGTTGCACTCCCACTGGCCCATCCTTCAAAAAAAAAAAACAACGCAAGAGGGACATGGCCCCCATACCGTCCCTGAGGTCGACCAAGCCTGGCCGGACCCTGCAGGAGGCCTTGGTAAATGCCGGAGGCCGAAGTATATTTGAAGCCCGGGCACTCACCGGTGGTTTAATCCGTGGCTGCCCCTGGGGGGGTTCATACGGGGACACGCACTGCAGGATGACATCTGTGTGGATGAAGCATTTGTGACCGTTGATCTCCGACATCTAGGGTAGGGAACCCTTAAACCACCAGTTCTTGGCCCATATGCCGGCCGCAGGGCGTTGTCTTTAACGGCCCGCAAGTTTTTCGGAGGCTCGGGGTACGGGACCTGAAAGGCGGAAGCCGCCAGCCAAAACAATTTTTTTTTGGTTTCGCTGGCAGGTCGGCGCGAAAGGGCGCGCAGGGCATATTCAGGCTCGGCATCCATAGCCGGGCCAAGTACTGGTGGTTTAATCCCAGTGCCTAAGGTCGTGGAATCAGTGCCCCTGGCAGGGCCAGGCAGGGCCAAATCGGGAACTTGACCGACGGTGGGGTAGTTCAGTTGGTGCGCCCGTGAGCTGCTGAAATGTAGACCCAAGTTCGAATCCAGATGCCTTCAGATGAAAAGAGAGAGGAGAAGAAGAAGGAAAAAGGAGAGAAAAGAAAGAGAATTTTTTTTTTCTTTCAGGAACTTGGGGAGGCTTGAGGCTGTACCTGGCTTGCCAAGCGTCGTCTCCTCCCGGCCGGGCGGGCTTGCGTTGTCGTCATCGACAAAACCGTGGGCATGCAGCTACGGTAGGCCCCGCCGGATTTACCAAGCGTCGTCCGTCCCTGGTCGCATTCTGGCGCGAACAAAAAGGCTTATCCACACTATGATCAGGGAGTGACACGTGGCGACGTAGCAAAGCGAGAGCATTTGCCGCTCGCCTGCTGCCCACGTGGTCTGTTCGTATCCCTTGGAACCGTTCCGTAGTAGACTCCACTTCAGCTTGATAGCTATGGCGGCTGGAGCTCTGGCTATGGCGTCCATAACGGTCTCGTCCTCGTCGGCCACAGCCGCGACGACGACGGCGGTTAGCGCATCGTCGTCGTCGAGGAACGGGCAGTCCACGTCAGCAGTTCCGTCGTTGACGTCAACACGCGTGGGCGTGTCCCTTCCGCGGGCTCTCGCAGGATCGTGCTCCGCGTCAGCCGCTATCTCCGAGGTGGTACAGCTTTCCTTCCCTCGTTTTTTTTTCTCCATCCTCTTTTTTTTTTTTTTTTTTAATCAATAAAGTACTCTGTCCTGGAGGCGAGGTCACGGCTTCCAGATATCCTTATCGAACTGACGGGGATTCGAACGCGGGTCCGCATACCAACAATTACCTTATTCCCCCGAATACAACGTACGGTCATTATAGCTGTACTTAGTCTGAAAGATGACCCAAATACATATATAATGACCGTACGATGTGTTCGGGGGAAGAAGGTACTGTAGCGGTGTACCATTCAGCCACATGGGCTGGGTCTTCTTTTTTTTTTTTTTTTTTTTTTTTTGCCACAGAGTCGAACTAGAGTCAAGCTGAACAGCTGTCTCTTATACACATCTAGATGTGTATAAGA
>BFEA01000572.1:457420-470059 GCA_003427395.1 Chara braunii
AAGACCGCGCGAGAGCGCAGGAAAGGCCGCGGAGGGGAGGGGAACAACCGGATCAACACACTCATACTCCTAAGCAGACGGTCCCCCAGTTCAGTTTCCCCATCCCCGCCCGGACGAGTACATACACACATACATGCATGCAATCAACAACCCTTGACAGGACATCTAATCATCCATGGACCTTCGACGTCACTCATGCGCATAACCAGCTCCCATCACTCGGGGCTTCACACACACGACATGCATAGACAAAGCAGCAATGGAGATAAAGCGATTCCTTGTACACAAAAAATTTCATTAACTGCTGCCCCCAGGCGCAGCCTTCAAAACTTCCCAAGACCACCGACCACCATAGCCACAAGGCCCTGCCGCGGCCGGCGTCCAATCCCAACCACTGCTCAGTCCCTCCGACTGCTTCGCCCCGAGACTACCGCGGGGTCCACCCCACGTCGTCACTCCGCCCGTCCTTGGGCTCGTCGAGCCTGTTCGGCGCCGCGGACTCTCGCGCATAGCTCGCGCAGCATTGCAGCCGAGATCAAAGAGGAGGAGAGGAGAGGGTTGCGCAAATTTATAGCGCGGGAGGCGGCGGGTTAACAGCGCGAGGTGCGGGCAGTGCAGGGTGTAGATGAGCAGGACAGGAGAGAGAGGTGGGGAGTTAGAGGGTTCAACCCGCGGGATGGCATGGCTACGTGATTGGGGTGTTCGTCCAAGTGGTGCGCGGTTTCCCACTTTCCACATTGATCCAAGCATCCCAACTACGCAACCAATCACTTCGCGGAGGAAGACGGGGTAAGGATCAAGCTGGGCGTAGGGGAAGACGAAGAGTCCTGCATGGGGAAAACGTGCGCAGCAAGAAGGGAAGATGGCGTGAGGATGCAAAGCAAGAAACGAGGATGTGAGACGCGCGAAGAAATCGGAGATTGGGCGCGCGCGCAAAAATTCAAAAAGTCCCAACCGCACTCGTTTCTTGGTTTTCATACCGTGGCCGCTATTCGCCCGCGGGAGTGATTAACCAAACAAAATGAAAAAGCCGTTTCAAAAAGAAAACAAAAGCAAAAAGAAAGAAAACCCCCTTTCTATCCGCATCCATACTTCGGGGCTTCCGCGGGATTTTTCCCCAGGGATACGGCAAGCCGCGCGATACGGATCTGAGCTTATCACAGGCGCTAGCCCTGCTGACGTGTCACGGGACATCAGTGTCACCAAACAACAGGCGCCACGTGGCCTCAAGCCACTTCACACCTATCGGGCACATGCGCAGGCCCAGCAGCCGGGGAGCTGTTCTCCCCAGGCGCTAGTCGAGCCGGAGTGACCGGGCCCTACCGGTCCGTTGGCGTCGGGGCGCTAGCGCTAGCGTAGCTCCACCTCCACATCCTACCGTCCTTCCACCCACTAGCCAAATTTCTTACGATGTGTGACACTTTTTTTCCAAATTTGCTGTATTTAAGAAATGTATTTAAAAGGCAAAAAAAAACATGAGAATAAGGGGCTGATCCCACCTCTTTTCTTTCTACGAAGAAAACTAAAAGAACCGGTTTTCCAGGATCCGTCCCGCTCTCTCCGTGTTATAAAATTTGGATCCCACATGCCCACCAAACACGCTACTTTTACTGGGGACACGGCGGGAAGTTGTGGGCGGCGAGGTAAACCTGGCCGGGGAGGTGTGTCCAGGCAGGCGCTTGGTGGGGTGCGTGTGGCGGGCCAGAGGACATTCCAAGACGATGATGCGGACATCTCAAAAAAGAAAAAAAAGGAAAAATACAACGCCTTCTTTTTCGGGGAAGGGTACGGGCATGGTGTCTTTTGGGTTTCGTAAAAAAAGCCTCGCCGCCAAATGCACCCCGCATGCCACGTACCGGGATGTTTCCATTTCCTCAAAAAAAGAGGGGCCCCTCCGCATCGCGTGGAAAGAGGTGGGATCCCGAAAATTCCCTAAAAGTGCCTCGCCTACAAGAGGTCGGATCAGCACCTAAGAGTTTCCATTGTTTTTCTTGGACTTCGTTCAGAATGCACTGTTCCTGGTGTGTGTGTTTGTGTGTGTGTGTGTGTGTCGGSGGGGGGGGGGGGGGKAATGTSGATGCGTTGCGGATGTCAGGGCCAAAAAGAATTATGTTTTGCCCTGCCACGGACAACGAAAACAAACAGGCGAAGTCTTGAAAATGCTTTGCAAGGCTAGGATTCGTGATGGTGCTACAGTGCTTTGCGATTTAACAAAGGGAAGATTGCATCTGCAACCCACTTAAAGATGGTAATACCCGCTATACCCAGTCCCAGAGTGAAGTTGCATAGATATCCAGAGGCAGTTCAACTGTGCATAACCCAGCTTTTTTCCCCTGAGCGAAATTGTAGTACCCAATCCGGCAGGCCCTGGATTCGGAGGACCAAATTATGCTCATGCACACCAAATTGACCGTTGTCCCGAATGGCTGCAGGGTATGAGCGTAATTTCAGCCATAAGGTAGCAGGGTATATGAACAATTTGGCTGCTCCTTCTCAGGTCCCAGGTATGCCCATAATTTTCCCTGGGTATGCCCATAATTTGTGCATTCCGGTAGTTCATTATAACCACAATTTTGCAGTACCAACCGGAGTCCACCTCAGTCCTGGGCATGCAAACAATTTCCAGCAGCCGTTTTCTGGGTATAGACGCAAGTTGGCACTGGGACTGGGTATAGCCCGTATTCCCATCTTTAAGTGGGGTACAGATGCAAAAACTTTCCCTTTTAAAAAACACGGAATATTTGATTTTCCCTCACCGGGATTGGGAGGGAGGCCATGTATTTTAAGCCGCCAAAATGGATCCCTCCTGACGGACGACATCTAAGTTCATCCACGGACAAGAAAAAATTAAAAAAAATTAAAAAGAAAAGGATTGTCACCTGCGGCCACACCTGATCGAAAAGCTCAGGACGAAGTTTATTACTATACATGCTGGTCTGTCGAGGCCCCAGAGGAAAACATAGCTGCCAACCCAGATCCATCGGCCTAGCTTAGTTGGTAAGGCACACAAATGGCATTCAGGAGGTCTTGGGTTCAACCCCCACTGGCGTCATGTAGCTTCCTGGGCAAGCTTGGCACCCGCCACCTAGTCTGCCCTAGAGATAGGCCGTTGGCCCCCCCAAGCGGCAGACTGCTGATGTTCATAGGGGGAAGGGGCCGGAAGGGAGGCACAGCGACTGGCCCATTGAAGAAGCTCGGTCCTGATGCAACCGGCTGACCCATGGCCAGTATGGCCCACCTGCTGAAGCAGGTATCGCACCTGTTGTTGGGTGCAGCTCCAACTGCTGATGTTCATAGGGGGAGGGGGGCGGAAGGGAGGCACAGCGACTGGCCCATTGAAGAAGCTCGGTCCTGATGCTACCGGCTGACCCGTGGCCGGTATGGCCCACCTGCTGAAGCAGGTATTGTACCTGCTGTTGGGTGCAGCTCCCGCATGTTCCCTCGTTGAACATGGATGGGGCTGCTACGGGGTTCCACATAATAATACTATAATGATAATAAAAAGGCCTCGCGTAAGCCCTCCATCCCGGCGGTGGTAAGAGAACCGTCAGAATTGAGGGCTTATCTGTCGGGCTGCTCCATCTATGCAAGGGCAACTTTCGCAAAAATGAAAGGCCGTCCTGTCCAGATTTAACAGGTAATTGAATTGGTTAAAAAAAAGAAAATGGCTGGCACGCAGTTGAGATGGAGAGGTTATCGATGTCTCAAACTTGTCAGCAGTCCATCTGCAACCTCTGGATTGGGCAATCAATGCTTCTTGGACCTCACCACATGGCAGAAGGCCTTTGGAACCTTTGGGACCTTTGGAACCTTTGGAAAACTCCGAGTTTGGTGTTTCAACTGTGTCCATGGGCCCCATGGGCCCATTTTCTTTCTCAAGTGCCCGTCCAGAGAGGAGGGAGGGCGGCTACCCTCTTGTTAGAAAAGGACGAAACCTGGTTTCGTGCACATGAAAACTGGTCATTGGCGACAAGGGTCCGCTTAAACCACGACTACCTTTTCACAACTCTAGTCCCAATTGGGAATTGACATTCAACCACATTTTTTGGAGGTCCCGCAGAGGCTCGGCAGGAAAGAAAGCAAAAGAAAAGATTTGGGCCCTGTGGGCCCGCTGTGAGCGGAAAGAAGAAGAAGAAAAAAGGGGAAACTGCGCCGGAATCACAAAAACGGGTTATAACTGCACTATGGGCCAAGATACAGTTTCAAATTGCAGTTTGAGCAATGTATACAACCCAGCTTTCTTGCCAGGTAGACCAGCCGCGAAGGCTGCGAAACCTGTTTTGAGGTCAGGGCTCCAGACCTGTTGTGTCTTGCATCCTAAGTAAGAGGGTTTTCTTTTTCTTTTTTCTTTCTTTCTTTTATCTTATTTTTTAATTGCTGAAAGGGTTGAGTTGTTGGAGGATGAGATGTTGTACGCTATGATAATAATGCTCAAGGCATCTTCTTTTGAGTTCTTTTCCATGTGTGTTTAATCCATTCTCTCATTCTCTCAACAACAACAACAACAACAACAACAACAACAACAACAACAACAACAACAAACAACAACAACGACAACAACAACAACAACAACAACAACAACAAAGACGGCGAAAACAACGAGATGATTGAGATGGGTGAGGATGTTGACAACAACCACAACGACAACAACAACAACAGTAACAATAAAAATGACGGTGCCAGGGATTGGGGGAAAGGGGTGAGGTGGGTATGAAGGATGACACGGACAACAACAATGGCGGCGATAACAACAACAACAATAACAAGAAGAATAACAACAGCCACGGCGACGGCGGTGGTGACAACCATGGAGGTAGCCGGGCTGCCGGGGCAGAGAGTGGTGCTTCTGAATCCTTGCTCCTTTTCAGCATCATGGCAAAGATGCCGTCATTAGGGCAGTGGGGGGGATTTCGTAGCTTGTTGCCGATGGCGAAGTGGGGTTTGAGGTTGAAGGTACAAGTTGGTACTGTTCCCCCCCAACCCTACTCGGTGTTTTTTTAATGATGAATCGTCTCTTCTTTTCTGGCACCAGGTGGGGATAGGATAGATGATCTCCCCGCGATGACTAGGGTTTATTGCCTCTTACCTGTTTGACCCTCAACTCTTAATCACGAAAGGATTGTTGAGGATTTTGCTGGTTATTGTTGGTGAATATATGCGCAAAATGACATCTCTACACATCATTGTATAGGACATATATGCTTTATGAGCTGGAGGTCAATCCTGCCCCTGCGTTCGGAAGTAATCAATGCCTCTGCTCCTCCACATAGAATACAACAGCTCTGGTGTTTCGTTTCATATTTGTGTAAAGGTTCGAGACCGGTTTTGAAGGTAGGACATAGCTACACACCACTGTATAGGGGCGTGGGACCCGTCTTCCAGCTGACACACATCACATCACTGTTATTCACATCACATAATGGTTAGGGTTTCATCTGATAGATAAGATTGGGTCGAAACCTCAGTTTGGCTTGGAGATACTGTAGATCTGATGGATAGGGTCTCCCACCATCTGACATATATTGCTTGATGTGCACACATAGGTAGTTGGAGATATCGACACATCTTTGCATAGGGACGCTGGACCCGATTTCCAGCAGATACATTCACATCATTGTACAAGGACGCTGGACCCGCTTTCCAGCAGAAACATTCACATCATTGTGCAGGGACGCTGGACTGGACCCGATTTCCAACAGGTGTAGCTCCCCACCAATAGATGGAGCCTTCGACGCCGGGACCTACTTACTGGGGATGCTCTTATCACCTCGTCCACTAGTACCTTTCTCATGTGGGAAAATAGGAAAAACTGGTTGTTTTCCCAAACTCCTAAAGATTCGGAGGTCGGGCCCGACGACGACTGCCATTGATAAATCTGATCGGCGGCCCACCGGAGGCCCGCTATTTTCCCACGCGCCAAAGGTACTAGTGGTAGGTTTCCCATATACAAAGTTTTTTCTTAAAAAAAAAATAAAAAATAAAAAAAGATGTACCAAGTCGCCAATGCGCCTAACTCGGTTGGTATACCCATGAACTGTTGGAATATCGACCTGAGTTCCACATGAATGATTCAACAATTTTCATTCATCGGGAACTCAGGTCTATATTTCAACAGTTCATGGGTGTACCTGCCGAGCTAGGCGCATTGGTGACTCGGTACATCTTGACGTCAATCTTAGAAATAATTAATCTCAGACTCTGAAATAGGGTCTCTCGCTCCACTACTTTGGACTCAAAAAATTTCATGAGTTCGACCTCGCTCCACTTATCTGCAACCAAACTCACGAAATTCGTGTCTAGAGCCGTTAGAAAGAACTCATGAAAGGAACTCTAGAAATGTTTAGAGTGCACAGCCTGCCAGAGGGCGTTTTTCTAATGTGGCCCATCATACCCCTGGTGCTGCCTCGTTTTTCTTCAGTCTGTATTCCAACAGACCTGTAGTTGAGGTGTCGTGTTGCTGTGTCCCGGGGTAGCCTTGAGATTCGAGAATCAAGGGTCTGATAGCTCTCTCTAGGTATAGTTTTTCTCAAGCATGTATTCCAACACTACTCTCAAGAATTTCCCTTCCTCATTCCACTCCATTGCTCGAGTCGAGGTGGACCAAAGAGTAGTTGAGGTGTCGGGTTGTTGTCCCCCGTGGTAGTCTTGGCATTGGAGAGTCGGTGGTTCTAGAGCAAGTGGAGTGAGGTAGGGAATTTCGAGAGTCACGGGGGTCTGACAACTTTTTTTTTTTTTTTTTTTTTTTTTTTTTTTTTAAATTAATAGATGATTGACAATTGATGAAAATTTGGGATGATTGAGGATCATTTTGGATGATTTAGGATGTCAAAGTGGGTGATTGAGGTCATGAAATAGAGCTAGATGATGACTAATCAGAAAGATTGTCTACTCAGCACTGAATTACTATCCTATCCCTAATTTCCTGTATCCATTCCAAACAACCAATCACAATTGAGCCGAATTGGAGCGGGTGCTATGCACCAATCAGGCCTCTTCCCGGTCTCACACCCCAATCTGGCTCCGTTACAGGGCAGCGCTACCCACCCCAGCTCCGACCATTGTCGGCCAGATTGTAGTCATTAGTCAAGTTTGCAGATTGTCTTCCTCCCTCGGCAATTCCAGACTCTATACAAAGCCTCAAGCTCCTACATAAGCAGGTTACAGGGCACTGCCCTAGCGCCGCCTAGCGTCGTTCTGGCGCCAACTCAACCTGGCCATTGCACAATAAAACTCAATTAGGAAATTAGCTAATCTAGAATGCCAACCAGAAATCAAGAATCTGATAATATCAGAATCCTGATCAGTAAAACTTTCTGATGATGAAATTTGACGAGTACCCTGAGATGATCACAAAGATGATGGATAATGATGACGACGCTGATGATTATTTCTCTCCACCCCTCCCCTTCTTCCATGTATTCTCCTCCTCTCCCCTCATTTCCTTTTTTCCTCTCGTTGCCTCCACTGAGCCCAACCCCGGCCCCAATGAGAGAGAGAACCTCCCCATTCCCTTCTACCTTGAGGTAACCAGTTCCCCCAAAAGGTGTACCTCAAAACTAACAGTCTGACCTAGTCTGCCTCCGCGAGGAGATAATGCGCCCCCATACATATCTCCCAGCCCCAGCTCAAGTCAGCTCCCATCATCTGCGTCTACTCCCTGGAGGGCAATCATCTCCCACCTTGTGTTATCCTTGCGGAGTAGCGCTCCCTTCTTGACCAACCTACCTACCAACTAGACCATAGCCTATCTGGGAGATGAGAATATAACCACCAACGCAGAGATAACTACTGATTGATGAAAAATGAATAAAGAAGTCGTGATGATGATGATGATGATGATGATGATGATGATTGGTAGATGATGATGATGATGATGATGATGATGATGATGATGATGAACTAAAATTGGCAAAAATAAATAAGGAACGTCGAACTTGCGATGCCCTAATGGCAACGATGTGGAAGATTGACAGCTCACTATTGCTGTAATGAAAATAGAAGATGACGATGATTACAATTTTTACAAAGAAGTCTGGATGATAATCATGAAGAAGATAAAAATAAGATAAATAATATGGATGACGAATTAGAGAAGTCGATGATGATTAACAGCGGTAACCAAATGAGGATTACAAAAATGACGGTGTCCTTGATGAAAAACCCCAGCTGAAATGACAATGATGAAAATCTCGATGCTCTTGATAGATAACCTGCACAAGACAAAAAACAGACGAAAGCACATATATAAGTTGATGACGACCTCCTAGCCACTCTCTTGATGATTCTCTCCCAGTGGCACTGTGATGATTCTTCAAGTAGGACCAACGTTCTCCGCACTTTGGTCTCCACGGAGCTGACTCCACTTTCCTCCACCGACATCGACTTTCGTCAACTCGCATGAGCTCTCCAGCCTCTTTAAAGGTCTTGGCTATGGAGTACTTCATGTGAAAAACACAGGGAAAACGTTCAAACAGCAGCTGCCGCTACCATTCTCTTTTTTCCTCTGTGCCTCAGGCCAGATGCCACGTCAACTTGTGACGTCGTAATGACCCAGCGCCACTGGATACCGCGCGTGCGTCAAGCGCTATCCCCCATCTAATTTACAACATCACAGCACCCTCGCACCAGCGCCTCCCTCCCGTCGGCTGTCAGCACCGCGCCACGTGTCAGCTAGCATCTTACTAGTCACCCCAAGCCAGTGCCTCGCCAACCGCAAGTCACCAGCGCCCCACCACTCACTTGTTGCCAGCGCCTCGCCCCCCGCCAGCAGCCAGCGCCTCGCTGCACTCACACAGCCAGCGCCTCGCCACTCGCGAGAAGCCAGCGCCTCGCCACTCGCGAGAAGCCAGCGCCTTGCAACCTGTGAGAAGCCTGCGCCTCGCCTGCAAGCAACCAGCATGCCACCATCCGCGTGTCGTGGCGGTCCGCCAGCCATAGCGCTAGCGCTGGCGCTAACGCGCCACGGGGGTCTGACAACTCTCGAACTACTCTCAAAATTTTTCGAGAGCCGAGAGTAGTGGAGCGAGTGGATTATTCAGTTTACTTTTGTCTGCTTTTCGGTTCTTTCTGTGGGTCGATTGATTGAGGCCAATTTGACCCTTGTTTGGGAATAGGCTCAGCCCCCTGTTAGGGGATTGAGGCCAATTTGGCCGCTGTTTGGATTCTGTTTGGATGTATTCAGCCTCGGGCATTGTGGCTGTGTAACGAAGAGGACAAGGTTGTTATTTATTTTTATTTTTATTTTTAAGAAAATAGCCCTTGTGTACGCCCTCTATCCTGGCGGTGGTAAGAGAACCGTCGGGATTGAGGGTTTACTGACGGGCTGCTCCATCTATTGGTGGGGAGCGGCACCTGCTGGAAACCGGGTCCAGTGTCCCATTGATACATCTTTTAACACAGAGGCTACTGTTTGCTGTTTTACTGGGGTTGTGGCCTTTCCTCTTCTCAGCCCGGAGCTCCGTTCTCCCATGGCGTTGCTTAGTGTCACCCATCCCGAGTTGTATCGCCCCTCTTTGATTAGCCCAGCCCTGTTCGGCAGCCCCCCTGTACTATGAGTGTCCCATTTGAGCCCTTAAACCCTTAAGCCTTTTACCCTCTCGAATCTCATTGGCCCAGCCCTGTCCCCCGTATAGCAGGCCTTTGCATCTGTCGGTGAACATTCTTAAGACCAATTGGGGTGGTCAGTTCCCGGTATCCGCAGGCCCCATAAATGTTTGCCAGGTCTATACCCGGAACTTCTCCCTGAAACCCTCAATTCTATGACGGGCTGTGAAGCTAATTCGCACCCTTGTCCTGCTCTATTGCCAAAGTTGTTGTCTGTCTCTGTCCCTTATGTATCAAACAGAGAGTCCGTCTCTATCCCTCCTTCGCTGTCCCTTCCCAGCCCTGCCCCATTGTGCTATTTTGTCCTGTGGCATTATTTGGCTACTCCCACCAGAGATAATCTCCCCCCTCTTGGGTCCCCTTGACTCTCATTGCTCCGGCCTACGCTTTTGAGAACCCTTTGACTCGTCATCTTCCCAGGTGTCTTTGAAGGCCCAGCAGGTGAGAGGTCCCTTCCTTCCTCGGCTGTCCTCCTTGTGTCGATGTGGTGGAATGGGCAGGCTAGAGTCCTTGGGGCGTTCCTATCGTTGATGTCCCCACGAGCTCGTGGCGCTCTCTGAGGCTTTGTTGGCTTGTGGCTCTCCTGTGGAGGAGTAGGAGGGGGGGGGGGGGGGGGGGGAAGATGAGGGGGGGGGGGTTGTGGGGGGGGGGGGGGGGGGGGGGGGGGGGGGGGGGGAAGCTAGAGCAGGAGGATGATGAAGGAGGAGGGAGTGGCAGCGCTAGGGATAGAGAAGCGGGATAAGGGTTTTGAAGGACCAAGTATTCTCATCCCTCCTCCAGTTGTGCCATGTGATTTGTGAGTTGTCCACCTCCGCGATTGCTCTCGTCGGTCCCAGCCATTCATCTGCAAAGCGAGTTCTTGCTTCCTCTATCTTCTATTGAATGACCTGTGGGGTGAGGACCAGGTTCTTTTCTATGGTGAGTACTTGCTGCCTCAGTCGATCCTGTGCGGCCTTGACTCTGACCGTCAGATAGTGCGTTATATGTTATTTGGTCTGTGGGAAGCCGAAGGTGTGCTGATTTCGCTTAAAGGAGCAGCAGGTTCACCAGACGATCATCAACATTTCCAGTCTTGTAATGTGAAAGAGGTTCCTCTCATAAGGGGACCAGTTGGAATGAATGTCCGCTTGGTTCCCCAGCAGTTGGAGTCTGGGTTGCCATGGGTACTAGGAGCTTATCAGGGCGGTCCATGCTGCATCCCACCACCTCCATATCTGGGAGACCATTTGACAACCGAGGAGGCAATGTTCTAGAGTGGTCCGGGCCGGGTGGGAGCTTTTGCCGCAGTACCGGCAGATGGGGGAGAGGCGACCCTACTGTTCGAAGTCAGTTTGCGTGACCAACCAATCGGGGGTGGGCAGTCAGCGGTACAAGATCTGCCACGGCTCAGTGTGCTGTTGGCATTATATGAGAATGGTTTGACCAACTGAAGTCCCAGAGGTCGTCCGGTGGGATGATGGAGTCTTCCTCCCATCGTCGTTTGATCAGTCCCTTTGTCGAGCCGGACTTGTACAGTCTGTGGTCGCCCTGTTTAACCGTGTATTGTCAAGGTTTGAGTGGTTTGGTCGGGCTTGGTTGCATCCATTCCCATTATTGAGGGTCGAACGACAAGGTGGCCAGCAGGAGGGCCTGTTGGAAGGCACAGGGAGCTCCTTCCACCTGTTCGATCACCCTCACTCGTACCAGGTCCGTCTAGGTGCAGTCATGGTCAGCGTGTTTTTTCCTCTCGAGCCCCGACCACGTGGTCCCGGGGTGGATGATATTATAGACTTCGAGGTGTACTATTTGTCATGTTATGTTGGCGACTCGGTTCACGGTCGTTGGTGAGCATTGATGCTTCCAATGGACCACCCAATCCCCCTGTTGGATGGTAGGTTCGTGCTTCAACTGTTACACCCAAGCAAGGGGAATCGCTTCTATAGTTGGCGCAACTTTCCAGGTTCGTCCCTCACGTATTTCAATTGATCCTTCATTTGGGCGTCCGTCTTCCAAGTGTTGTGTTTTGAGACCCATACGTCACCCACGAAGAATACCCCCTTAGCCACTCATGTGCGCCAGTAGGAGTTGTTTTGGAGGGCGAAAGGTCTCCCCTCCTCATCACATATAGAGGGATGGCCAAACAACAGTTATTTTATGACCTCGTACCAGCGCAGGGGTGGCGGGAGCCGATCTGGGCCCATCTCCCTCCATAATTTTATCATATTTGGCCAAAGGGGGTCGTTCGCTATGTCTCTTTTGGTTCAGGAATGTGGCGTCTGTGGGAGCAGTGTGTTGGTTGCGCCCGGGATCCACCATGAGGGGTTACTGAACCATTGGAGAGCATCAGACGTGGCAACTGGGTAACCGTTGCCTGTACCCGACCGTACCCAACTGTAACCGACAGGTTATGGCCAGGTACGGGTACCCTTTCGGAGGGGGGCATCGGTATGGGCAGGCATAAATTTTATTTGTGGATTCCAGGGCAGGCATGGTTGCACTCGTGGAGACCACGGGCAGGCATGGGCGGGTACTAATGGTGAAAAGGGAAAAACCGCAGGTATGGGCGGCTAAGAAAAACAAAAAACATAGGTACAACCGTTATAGGGTGGTGAAAAAAAAAATTAGATCGGTATGGGGGGTAAGCAATCCTACCGGGTAACCGTATGTAATATCCACCTTCCCCCCACTTTCCCCCCTTCCCCCCCTTCCCTTCTTCCCAGGAAATATGCAAACCGGCGGAGCTGTTTTTTTCTTAGGCACAACTTCTTTTCCTAGCGCGAACGGAGAGAAAAATATTTCAGGAAATAGCCTCCCAACTCCAAAATTGGCCACTTTTGAAATTGGAAGGCTCCAGTCTCGCCTCAGGGAGTTCCCCTTTGTAAATTGGCCGCCCGTCATGGTTTTACCTGCCGCCCTTCGGTGTGCCACTGCATGGCCATCATCTCCCCATCGTGGTTATACCTGCCGTGGTTCTGTGTGTGTTGGATGGCCATGAGAGAGAGAGAGAGAGAGAGAGAGAGAGAGAGAGAGAGAGAGAGAGAGAGAGAGAGAGAGAGA
>BFEA01000572.1:470089-480133 GCA_003427395.1 Chara braunii
GAGAGAGAGAGAGAGAGAGAGAGAGAGAGAGAGAGAGAGAGAGAGAAAGAAAGAAAGAAAGAAAGAGAGAGAGAACAGGTAAGTCTCCAACCCTGTGGCTGGCCTCACGCTATTTTCATCGATAGGATGAGCAAAATCGAATGAAATTTCCACGAAGGGCAGTTAGAGGGGATAGGGGGTGGCTAGGGGCGGTTGGGAACAGTTAGGGACGATAAGGGGCGGTCTGGGGCGGTTGGGAACAATTAGGGGTGGTTAGGGGAGGGTGAGTCACAAATGCTGATGGTTAGGCGCGATTAGGGGCAGTTGGGGACATTTAGGGCAGTTAAGTGCGGTTGAGGACAGTTAGGTGTGGTTAGGAAAAGGTGGGTCACAAGTGTGGATGGTTATGGGTGGGTGCATACAACTGTGGGTGGGTACGGGTGGGTAGGGGTGAAAAACAATTGGTTGGGTACGGTACAGGTGGTTAACAAAAGGTTTGGGTGTAGGTGGCCATGGGTAGTTTTGAAACAGAAAGTCCATGAGTAGTTATAGGCAATTACAGTCTGAAGGGGTTCACGTAGGGCAGGTACGGGTACACTTTTTTTTTTTTTTTTGGCAGGTAAGGATGGGTAAAGGTCCGGTAGGCCATCTATACAGTGGGTATGGGTGGTTAGTTTTCAAAGAGGGTATGGGTAGGTAAGGTACATGCATTCAAAAAAATCTCAGTTGCCACCTCTGGAGAGCATGCACGGGGTTGTCCGCAGGCGATGGGGGGGGCAAGTTGGACAATTGTAACTCAGCGTATGGGGCCCACAGAATGTTGTTTCCCATCAGCAGGCAGATGATAATTTTGAAGGACAAGGCCTTAAGTTGGACTTGGGGTTCCAAGATCGCCAAACCCCCTTTGGAGCGGGGTTGGGCTATATAGTCTCATGCCACCCTTGAGAGGAATGTAGGGTCCTCAAGGTCATTTTTCCATACATAGGCCGCTGCTGACCGCTTAAGGGGTTTGAGAAGTTTCGGTTGTATCGGCCAGCAGGCCGACTTGTACCACATGGTCGAGAAAATGACGGTGTTGAGTGTTAGCGCCCTTCCCATTATGGAGATATGTAGACCCTTCCACCTAGTGAGTCTCCCGAGTGCTTCTTCCACCAATGAGGCACCATGATCCGACGACAAGCCCACCGCCGTAAGGGAAACTCCAAGTATCCATATGGCTTCGTCGCGGTGCTTCCATGCTATGGACGAGTCTGGTGGGGGTGGGAGATCCTGAGGGTGGAACCACCAACCTTCAGTTTTGGAGACCCAATTGACCACCATGTCTGATGCGGTTGAAAAGGCTTGTATGGTGGCCACCAGTGCTTGAAGGGAGGAGCAATTGGCTCTTATGAGCACTGTGAGGTCATCCACAAAGAGGAATGTCACCGATATTTTGTGTCGGGGTATTTCAGTGACATCAATCTTCTCTATATTCGGGTTTGCCCTGATGGCGGTTGCCAATGCCTCCATAATGATGACAAAAAACAATGGTGCAATGGGGTCCCCCTGTCTGACCGACCGTTTGAGGGGGAAGGGTTTGGAGAGGTGGTCGTTGACCATGATGTTAGTTGTTGCGGTTTTATGCAATGTGTCTACCCAGCGTCTGAAGTTAGGACCCAGGTTCATTTTTTGCATGCATTGGTCTAAGAAGGTCCAATCGACATGGTCGTAGGCTTTTTCAAAATCAATGTTAAGAAAGGCCGCCTCCTTCCCCCTCTGGCGGGCATCTTTGATGGTCTCGTTTACTAATAGGATGTTACCCTGAATGTTTTCATTCCGGGATAAAAACGGACTGGTCCGGATGGATGAGATGGCACGTATATGAGAGCAACCTATTCATGACGGTCTTTGCTATCATCTTGTATGAGACTGGTGGCAAAGTGATAGGCCGATGGTTGCCGACCTCGTTTTTGGCCCCCCTCTAGGTATTGCAGTTCATTTTTGCAGACCTCGTTATTGGCCCCCTTCTTATACAAGCCTGGACTCATAGAGAAAATTTTGAGAAAGCCTACGGTCAGACCGATATTTTGTGTAGGGGTATTTCAGGGACATCAATCTTCTCTATGAGTCCTAAATGTTTCATTCCGGTACGAAGCCGGACTGGTCCGGATGGATGAGATGACACATATGTGGGAGCAACTTATTCATGAGGGTCTTTGCTACCATCTTGTATGAGACTGGTAGCAAAGTGATATTAGGCCGATAGTTGCAGACCATATTGTGCCCCGACAAGCTAGCCAGAACGTTTTGGAAAGGAGTCCAGGCCCGACGGTTTTTTGCCCTCCATTTGTTGCAGTGTGGTGAAGACCTCTCCTTCTGTTAGCGGGGCTTCTAAGGTTAGAATCCCGTCCTGCGTGAGCGCTGTATCCAGGTTGGCCAACAGTTGTTGCCTAGCAGTTGTCACGCTTTCGACCATCTTCTAGGGCATGCCGGATGTAAACGGGTCCTGATAGTATCATGCTGTGTAGTCCACCACCGTTGTGACGGACCCGCCAGGATGGCGGTCCGTCAGGATCAAGACGAAGGGATGAGAATGGGGGAGATGGAGATGGAGCTGGAAGGGACAACGCAGCTCCAACGCAGACTCAACACGCACGTACTCCAATCTGTGCAAATGAAGAATGCGTCACAAAACAAACTGTAGCTGGGGTATACCCCCAGCGGACTGACTGAACTGGACTGGACTGGACTGGCCTGGTACCGACAGTGGTACCGGGCAGGACTGGACTGGACTGAATAACCACACGGCCTGTGGGGTCAGGCCACGGCCTGGTCCCACAGGCCGAACTGGCAAATAGCCAAATAGGCCATGGCTGTGGGCCAGGGCAGATGAAGGCCTGCTACACGATCCTCAGACTTGTAATGGATCGCAAGAGCCATAAACACGCTATCTGCAAAAGCAGCGGAACTCTGCAACAAAGAAAGCTGAGAAATCTAGGATGCGGAGCAAGCTCCATGCGGAGTCCATGCGATGCATCCTAAGCTACATAATGTCAAAAGAAAGCAAATGTCTGGTATCCATATCCTAGCCAACAGCAGAAAATGAAATGTAGTATGATACAATCCTAAAGTCCTGGAGGCAGTGGCCTCAGTGATGAAAGTCACAAGATAATTTCATCTCGCTGAACCACTAAGAGTAGGATGGTCTCAGAGGGGGTGAATGCAGCCTAAGAATCGAAACTCCTAAGGGCAGTCACACATAAAGGTGGGATAGGTCATCAGGCTCAAGGTGGAAGAGTGGTAGCGAAACAAAACCAATGACCCTAACAGATAGACCATCAAGGCGGGTAATGCTCGACAAAAGGGTGACACCATTCAGGGTCGACCATGAAAAGGGGAGCCTGGAATAGGGTGGAGCTATGCCGAACTGGAGGCATGCAATCGCCGGCGCTAGGGTGATGAGGGCAGTGGATGAGGGAAACATGCACACAACTCACCGACTGGGAGAGGGAGCTAGATCTGGGAGCAAGGAAGCCAAGATAACGCTACGGTCTCAATGCCTATGCGATACCAAGGGAGAGCCAAACTCAAAGAGACCCAGCTAAGTGAGAACCATCATGCGACAGGGGCAAGGGAGTATACTGGGTAGGGTGGTGACGTGAAGTAGTCACGTCCAAAGTAGCTGAAGTCGTCGAAGTAGTCGATGACGTCGATGAAGTAGCAGTGGAGTCGATGTCGAAGTAGAGCCGCAAAACATTGACATCCTTCAGAAGAGATGGTGATGGAGCACCTGATGGTGTGAGTCAGTGGGTAAAGATAGAGGATAAGAGTGTCAGTCATCGTAACGCGAAGGGCGACGATGAGTGCGCTGTGGACGCTCGGAGGCGACCGTATGCGGCTGAGGAACGACCTCAGAGGGAGCGGGCGCGTCCTCATCAATCTCCTCAGCCAGAGGAGGAGGAAGAGGGTCAGTCGGCTGAGTAGAAGCAGATGTCTCAGCACGACGAGCACGATCATATGTACGCACCAACATCCTGGCGTGCTGCAAGTGCTCGAGGGGCTCCCTAGTAGCCTCCTCATTAGGGTAGCCCTTCCAACGCACAAGGTACTCGATGCGTGGAGGGGTATCGTCGGTAACTCGGCGTGATACGATGTCAGAAACAACGAACTCCTCGTGACCGTCCACCATGATAGGTGGAAGGCGCTCATAAGGGTGTCCGGCGAAGCGCTCGGACGGTCTGCGATAAGGACGCAGCAAGGAGACGTGGTAAACATCGTGTACGCGAGCCTGTCGAAGGTAATCAGGTAGCTTCACACAGAAGCTGACCGGACTAGCGGCAGTATCAGAACCGACGGCCTGAAGGATGCGGCATGGACCGAAGAAACGACGCCTGAACTTGCGAAGCGTATCTGTTTCGAGCTGTAAGTGGCGTGCGTCGACGAGCACATCGTCACCGACTTTGAATGGATGATCCATTCGTGATCGGTTCGCTCGTGCGGCCATGCGAGTCTGGGAGTCGGCTAAAGTCTCGTGTGCGCTCTTCATAATCGCCGCCATGTGGGCGATCCAGTCGTCAAGCGCAGGGCAACGAGTGTCTGGGCGCAACCGCGATGGTCGTAGGAAATCCGCGGGTACGCGAGGGTGGTAGCCGAGGTCGCAATAGAATGGCGACATCCCCATGGCTGGCGAAACAGCGTGGTTATAAGCAATCTCCGCCTGGGCTAAGTGTAAGTCTCACTGCTGGTCATCCCTAACAAACTTTCGGAGGATATTACCGAGAGTTTTGTTGGTGACCTCAGTTTGACCATCCGTCTGAGGGTGGTAAGACGATGAGAAGYGGAGCTGGGATCCGTACACCTSGTGTAGRCGTCGCCAGAATGTGCTGGTAAAGYGCGGGTCACGGTCGGAGATGATGCTCTGAGGTAAGCCGTGATCTCTCACGACTCGGTCRAAGACGATGTCGGCGACCTCACGAGCGCTAATGCGATAGCGGCACGAGACAAAACGTGCACGCTTCGTGAAGCGATCGACGACGACCAAGATAGCATCATGACCGCGCTCAGTGGGTGGGCGGAGGGGACCAATGAAATCCATCGAGATGGACTGCCAACGACCCTCAGGTATGGGTAGGGGCTGAAGTAACCCATACGGAAGGTGGTTCGCACTGTTCACCTCCTGGCAGGTAGGACACTCCTGGATGTAGACTTTGACAAAGTCCTTGGACTTCGGCCAGACGTATAGGCGGCAAACACGAGCCAACGTCTTGTGGAAACCCATATGACCGGCAGCTGCCTGGTCATGGAACTCTGCTACAGCCTGGACGCAGAGCTGTCCGGTGGAGGGAACACAGCTACGTGGTTCTAGCTGACCAGATTTGCCATGCCAGTACACGAGGCCGTTCTCCCCAAGGGAGTAGGAAGGAACGGTCTTGCCACTCCGCAGTGTCGCGTAGATGACGCGATAATCGGGGCAGTGGCGATACTGAGTGCGATACGCGTCGATCACTGATTGATCAACAGTGGTGATGGAGATGGCAGCAAGCTGGATGGGTTCCTGATTGTGATCAGGACGGCAGGACAAGGCATCAGTGACGCGGTTCGTTTCACCCTTGATGGGCTGAGTGGTGAAACTGAACTCGGATAAGTCACGCCACCAGCGTGCCTGTCGAGGGGAAAGCTTAGGCTTCGTGAGGAAAGCCTGGACAACTGAGTTGTCCGTGCGCACCGTGAAGGGCGTCCCGTGCAGTTAATGACGCCAATGTCGGGTAACATAAACTACTGTGAGAACCTCACGTTCATCGGCAGTGTAGTTTATCTCGGCAGGCAGTAGCTGACGGGAGTAGAAAGCGATCGGGCAATCCCCAGCACGAGCCTCGACAGTCGCATCCTCCGCGATGGTCGGGGAGTAAGTAACAAGAGGACTGTCAGTGGAGGGAAGTGTTGGGAGGGTAGGCGTCAGTCGGGAAGCAGTGTTAGCAGGAGGGGGGGGGGAAGGAGGAACATGGGGGTAAGGTGAATCTGGAGGAGAGGGAAACACTTGAGAAAGGACAACTCCTTCTGCAAAATCTGACGCATCGGTGGTGACGATAAAGGGACGTTCAAAATCGGGAAGACGAAGAACCGACGCACAGGTTACCGCCTTCTTGAGGGCGCGAAAGGCGTCCTCGCACAGGGGTGTCCAAAACCACGGCGGGTTCTTTTGGAGGAGGGTAGAGGTAAGGACGTAGGAATACCTAGCGTATCCCTGGATAAAATTACTATAGTAGCTGGTGAGGCCTAGGAAACTGCGAAGCTGCTTGGCAGATGTGGGGACGGACCACTCTGCAATAGCAGTGATCTTCGCATCGTCCATGTGGAGACCCTGGTCAGACACATGGTGTCCTAGGAAGTCCACTTTGCGCTGGGCAAAGCGGCACTTACTGAGCTTGGCATAGAAGTCATGCTTGCGTAAGCATTGTAGGACATCGCGGAGGTGTGTGAGATGGTTTTCTAAGGTACGACTGTAGACCAGGATGTTGTCCAGGTATACGAGAACGTATTCTTCAAGGATGTCCCTGAAGATGTCGTTCATCGTCGTCTGGAAGGTGGCGGGTGCATTGGTGAGGCCGAATAGCATCACCATAAACTCGTAGTGGCCGAAGCGCGATCGGAAGGCGGTCTTCGGCTGATCCTCTGTGGCAACGCGGATCTGGTGGTAACCGCTACGAAGATCGATCTTCGTGAAGAAGCGGTTGCCTGCCAGACGGTCAAACAGCTCATCCGCGCGGGACATAGGATAACTGTTCTTAATCGTGTAACGGTTAAGGCCGCGGTAGTCGATGCAGAGGCAGAGAGTTCCATCCGCTTTGCGAGCAAAGAGGACAGGTGCACCCCAAGGGGAGTTACTGGGTTTAATGAAACCCAGTCGAAGGAGGTCCTCAAGCTGACGCTTGAGTTCCGTCGCCTCTGGAATCGAAAGTCGGTACGGTGCCTGATGGTGAACACGATAATCAGGCACGAGCTGGATAGAATGCTCAACACCGCGCATCGGGGGAATCCCGCGGTATGAGAAATACGGGGGGAAGACGTCGCGGTACTCTCGAATCAGGTCGCGAGCGGCGGGCTCTAAGTCTGTCGTGAACCGTGTGAGTTCCTCAACGTCGGCGTTAGCACGAGACGTATGTGTGGACTCGACAGTCGGCGGCGCAGAGGCCTGGGACGTGGAGGGGGTATCCGCAGGCTGCTGGGTGGACGTAGAGATGGGAGCCGCGAAGATGGAGGAAGGGTCAGGGGGATCGGGCTCCAGAGAGATGAGCTCAACCTCAGGACAAAGTGGATCATAGCGAAGAAGATCCATGACGTTCACTGAGTAGAACGTGACGTCCTCCTGTCGTATGAAGTGAGCAAACTGACGAGGGGAGGTGAAGGCAATGTCGGGGTGAGACCCTGAGGGATGAGGGTCCCGGGGAGGTAGGTCGGGAGGAGTGTCGCCCGTGGTTCCAATGAAGGGGACGCGATGGGTCTGATCATACTTCGTTTTGAGAACAAGTGTCTCGGTCTCCCATTCGGCCTCTGTGCTATGGAACCGGCGAGACCAGGGAGTGCCAAGGATAAAGTCGTACCCAGTCTCCAACACATCGAAGTATGCGGAGGAATGGTAGCGTCGAGGCGCCTGGGTACTGTCCGGTGGCTGGAGGGTGAGGAAGAAGTGGAGGTCGGGGACCGTCTGATCGAAGAAGCGATGTGTCTTGTTATCTCCGAGGGTAACGAAGATAGGAGAGCGGGACCTAGAGGTAGTTAGGCGAGCTTCCTCAACCACTCGAGGGTGAACGAAATCTCCCTGCGGGCCAGAGTCCCATAAAGCGCGGTACACCCTTGTAGATGTCCCTAGGCGAATAGGGATAATGGGAAGGGTGCGATCAGGGTCAGAAAGCAGAGCGAGAAGATGACGCAGGACGTTGACGTGTCTCGTGAGTCGCTCTTGACGAGCCTGCAGAATGCTCAAGTCCAGGAGAGATGACACAACGTCATCGCGAGTCGTCAGCTGAGCGCTACAACGGGCTGTGCGAATGGTGCGACGCGTCGGAAGTCTCGGGGGAGAAGCGCTAGATGTGGCGGTGTGTTGGGCGGCAGACGGTACCTCGACAGACGACGGGGCAGAGAGAACTGTGTCTGTCGTGTCCTGAGGGTCCTCTGGTGGGGTAGCCAAAGGGGCAAACCGTGACTCGGTGGTCGGGAAGCCGGCTACGAGCGAGGCCTCAGGGGTACACTGCACTGTGGCTAGCTGGGTGGGGCTGGCCGGGCAGGGCCGGGGGGGGACTGAGATTGGCGCTGACGAGAAATGTCAGCGTAGTACCGATCGAGGGCAGTGTGGTATGGACACCGTGAGGAGGTGTGTCCATCCTGGCGGCAACGAAGGCAGCCGCGTCGGGCCTCGAGGGCGGCACGCTCCTCGGGGGATAGAGCTCTGCGAGGAGGGACAAAACCCCGCGGGAGGTCTATCTGAGGAACTGTGGGTGTGCGGACGCCAGCCTGTGCAACCCGACTGTGTGTACGACCCATGGCAGACATGGCCATCTGCAGGCGCTCGGCCATTGGGACAGTGTCGTCATCCAAGTGGTACTGGATGACGTCCCGAAGCTCGATGTCCTCGGGGGCGTCCCCAATGGTAGGATCGAGCTCGGTTGTGGCGTCCTCTCCATACTCAAGAGAACTGTAGTGCTGAGCGAATGGCGCTCCAGGTCGAGCCAAACGACGAAAANTGGTAGGATCGAGCTCGGTTGTGGCGTCCTCTCCATACTCAAGAGAACTGTAGTGCTGAGCGAATGGCGCTCCAGGTCGAGCCAAACGACGAAAACGACCAGCAAACGAGGAGCGGACTCGGGTGGTACCTCGAGACTGGGAGGTGGCGGCTGGCCGCTAAGAGGATAGGGCGACGGAGAAGCGACTGCACATCCTCTGGTACTGACGCGCAGCCTCGTATGCCTGCTCCGCGGAAGGGAATGATCGCCTCCATAGCTCTAGGCAGTAGTCAGTCGACAAGCTGACAAGGAACCGGTCGGTGAGTGTGACCTCCGGTAGGAACGTCTCGTCACAAACAAGGCGAGCGTCCTGAAACACCCATATGTGATGCTCCAAGTCGGTCGGTACAGAGGACCCGGACCATCTGGTCTGGGTGACGCGGTCTAAGGCGTCGGTGGCGTCATGACGAGCGCCGAAACGGTCCTGAAGGAAGGCCGCGAAGTCGGCCAGAGTGGGGACCTCACCCACGCGGAGGTGCTGGGTATAATGATCCTCCCTCGCAGTGGAAGGGTTACCTCACAATTTGGTTGCGAGCACATCGCACCACAACTCCTGACGGGTGGTCGTCATAGAGAGCGTGCGCGTTGCTATCTGCAACCTCCGAGAGACACGGGATGTGCCATCATACTCGGGAATGTCCGTGGTGCGCACAGGACGATGTCCACTGTGCTGATGGCGGGGGGAGAGAGATCGAGGCGAGTGCACTGCGGCAGCGTAAGTCGAGGCCGCTGCAGGGGCAGAGGTGGGGGAAGGCTGTGGGCCGTGGTCGATGGACCAGCAGACGAGAAGGCAACGGCCGCGGGTAGCTGTCCCGGAATAGCCAGGTAAGAGGGAAGAGGCTGAGGAGCAGGTCGAGGGAAACGAGCCTGCATCATGGGGACCAAAGGGGTGGTAGAGGAAGAAGGGTGGGCAACCTGTGATGGGTGAGGCTGTCTCAGAGCGAGAATCTCCGCTTGAGCCTGCGCAATGGTGGCCTATAAAGTGGCCACTCGCTGGGTGCGTGGGGTCGGAGGTGGAGGGGGCGGAGCGGGTCTCCCAGTGGGAGGAGGAATCCCAGCCTGTTGTGGGGGCGGGGGGACGAAGGCAGGAAGAAGAGGGCAGAGCTGTATTACCGCGACCGGTGCGGGAAGCTGGGAAGCAACACCGGTGTGGGTCGATGAAAATGTTGGGTTAGAAGGCGGTACCTGGACCGCAACACCTACGGCAATAGTCGAGACGGTAGGGGCGGCCATGGTCGGAAGAACTGCCGCAACGAACGGGGTGGTCTGAGCGGCAGCAGCACTCGTCACCGCTGAGGGGGAGTGC
>BFEA01000572.1:482628-493601 GCA_003427395.1 Chara braunii
TTTTTTTTGCTCAAGCCGCGTGGCAACTGATAGGTGGGGTGGGTGGGGAAGAGGAGCAGGGAGGAAAGCCTGCTCTGATACCAATGTGACGGATCCGCCGGGATGGCGGTCCGTCAGGATCAAGATGAAGGGATGAGGATGGGGGAGATGGAGATGGAGCTGGAAGGGACAGCGCAACTCCAACGCAGACTCAACACGCACGTACTCCAATCTGTGCAAATGAAGAATGCGTCACAAAACAAACTGCAGCTGGGGTATACCCCCAGCGGACTGACTGGACTGGACTAGACTGGACTGGTACCGACAGTGGTACCGGGCAGGACTGGACTGGACTGAATAACCACACGGCCTGGTCCCACAGGCCGAACTGGCAAATAGCCAAATAGGCCCTGGCTGTGGGCCAGGGAAGATGAAGGCCCGCTGCAACCGTGTAGGGGTTGGTGACTTCCGACCGCAAGGTATCTGACGGGTGTTTGAGGGAGTTGATCACGGATTGTCTTGCTCTAGCCTTCGCTTTTTGGAAGAAAGTTTTGACCATGGTGTCGTCTGTGTGACAATGTTTTATTTTTTGCTTGCAATCTCCAGGTTTCTGTCTGCTGTCTTGGAGCATGTCCCTTGCTTGTAGTAGCTGGGAGTAAACATCGTTTCCCAATGGCTGGGAGGTCAACTTGTCATCCCACTGCTCCAATGTGTGCAGTAGTCCCTCAAGTGAGACCTTCCTATCTCGTGTTTTTTTTATGGAGTACTTTTTGACCTTTTCTCTGAGATGGGCTATCCCCTCGTTGAACTATTCCACATTGAGATAAATTCGGGTTTTTTTGTTTGCCAATATTCCGAAGATTCATTCACGCATTGGTGGAATGATGGGAGCTCGAGGAGAGAGGTATTGACCTTAAAAAATTTTGGGTCACGCGCGAAAGGCAAACGCATCACCGGTCTCAAAATGACCATCTTCTGAAGAGGCTAAACGGGAGGATGACCGCCTCGACTAGGGGCCCTGACAGGTCCTTTGAGATGAGGAGGAGGTCAATTCTAGAATTAGACAGACCCTCCTCACCTCTACACCGTTTTTTTTTTTTTTTTTTTTTTTTTTTTTTTTTTTTTTAAACTTCAGTGGAAGCTCCATCTATTGGTGGGGAGCACCACCTGCTAGAAAGCGGGTCCATTGTCTCTTTTTACAATAAGAATATGAAAATAAGTCGTCCTGATTCACTTAAGAGAACATGAAGATCCAACCTGTTCTGAGGACATAACCTGAAATCTTCACACTTCAATCATACCCAAACCAAGATCTCGGAACCATAGTCAAGAGTGGAGGGGGAAAGGGGTTAGGAAACTCTACCATTAGACGCATGGATATGGATGGGTCTACCAATGTCCAGTCTTGAAATACTATCTTATAGTCTCTCCTTATTTCTTCATTGTCCCCTCATGTAGCCCCTTCCCATTTTACTTTTCTCATTTCCCCCTCTGGTTTCCTCCAAGCCAGCCTGTACTGAAATTTTTAATATGTTTATGGATTTCATCTCGTGAAGACAAGTGTTGCATTTGTTTTTTGCGCTTGTTCCCATTTGGTTGTAATTTCTGTTTGGACATACAAGTTAATAGGTTAAGTGAATTTGGGTCCACTAAGGCGAGCTCCCTCCATTTCGTAAGTGCATCTCCTCAACCAAATGGCCAATATGACTGTTCTTCTCCCCATGGTGAAGAGGTTTTGTGTAAATTCATCATGTAACGACCATTTCATCAAAATGGACATTTTTTATTTTTTGAATGAAATTGAAACCGAGTTTTTTGGCCGAAAACTCGTCAAAATTTGTTGTTTCTGAGGGTCCAGCGTTTTGCTGGACCCCCTGGATGTACATGGACCTAGCTTGAGACTAGGCACCTCCAGGCAGGACTACCTGGAGGTACCTGGTCTCAAGCTAGGTCCATGTACAGCCAGGGGGTCCACCGTTTTACAAACGCCGGACCCTCAGGAACAACAAATTTTGACGAGTTTTGGGCCAAAAAACTCGGTTTCAATTTCGTTCAAAAAATAAATGATGTCCATTTTGACTAAATGGCAGTTATGTGGCTCAGCAATCCATGATTCCAAAAGAATTGTTTTCCAACTCCATGGCCATCGAGTCTGTGGGCCTAGCTGATTCCAAAATTTATCCCACCACCTCCATAACCATATAGCTCCAGGGCATTGCAGGAAGATATGCTCGATACTTTCAGAGATCAACCTATCCGGGAAGACAAATTTGCAAAATTTACACCACCTAGATGCAATTTATTTTTGTTCCAAAGAAGATTTGTTTATCAGTCAATCATTAGTGGGAAGGCATCGGTGTTCAATCTGCCATTGAAGAGATGTCATCTTCGTTGGTTTGAATTTCATTAAGTTAAACCTCTTAATTGATCTTACATCTTCTCTGCTAAGATTGAGATGTTTCATCCATCTGGTTGATACCTTGTCCTTTAGATTAATTCTCACTCTTAACATTTTATAGGTAGATTTTACTGTAACAGTATGTAGGACACGTTTATAATTTTTAGGGGTAACTTCGGCACAGTCACGAAAACAGTTTGTAATTGCACTTCAGGCAATCCCAGGAATACAACACACCCCCACGCGACCCCACTGGACCCGAAATGTAGGTCATATACATTCAGCATTACCGGCCCTTCTGCCTCAAGTGCAATTACAAACTCAATCCCTGACTGTGCCGTAGTTTTCTCTAATTTTTATCATTTTTTTAATTTTTTTTTATTGGGAGAGTTCTAGATCCGATTGGCTGGGTCTAATGCTAAGTTGGAGATGAGAGTATCAGGTTTAAAGGTCAGTCATTGATCCTTCTTTCTGAATACTCTAATTCTGAAAATTTGGCTAGCTTGGACCCGTTGGATCTGACGCTGACCTTTAGGGTGGAGAGTGTAATCTTGTAAAAGATCATAGAGTTCAAGGAGGATGTCTCCATTCTGGAATTTGTCTAGGATGTTTCCAAGTTCTTGGAGATGGTCCTTAATGGTCACCCAATCATTAATTTTCAATTTGGGTCCCTTATGAAGAATCCGAATCCAGTCCAAGGGGATTAGCTGAATTATTTTATCCAGTGCTTCTTGTGAGTGGTGACAATAACGAAGATACCTCTTTAGTGTCGTCGGATCAATCCAATGATTAGATTCACTATTCCAAATATCTTTTATTCTCTGAATCCCAGGTGAAGGCCTGTTTTGTGGGGTGCAGGGTTCGGAACGAGTCCACCAGTTGGAGCTCAGCTAACAGTCGGGTAAACATCAGCCCATCCAGCCCCTGCGATGGCAGCGATGAACAGGCGACATGTGAATGACCTCTCCTGTCCAACACAGGGTCAGGTGTGAAGTTAAAGCCCCCGACCAGAATGAGAGGGATGCCTGTGGGAAGGATGTAAGTAAGCTGCATCAAGAAGTCTGCCCTTTCCGCCTGAGAGTTAGGGGCATAAGTATTAGTGAGGCAGATCACTTCTTCTTCCCACAGTGCCTTGATGAAGAGCCAACGTCCATGGATGTCATCCTTCTGCACTGATAGCGGTTTGAGTCTAGAGGAGGGGGGGATCCAGATGGCCACTCCCGCCGAATGATAGGTTGTTGTATGCGCATAGTAAGACTCATAAGGCCAGATTTCTTTTTGTTTCGCTGCGTGCATCGCATTATCATGGAATCGGGTCTCTTGCACACAAACAGCATCCAGCCAATAGGAGCCATCATTCATTTGGATCATGTTCCAGATCGCATCCTTTTTTATTTTTATTTTTTTTAAACTATACTCTTCTCTCAATTTTTCCTCACACTACCTACCTACCACTACTCCTACTTATAGGCATACGGGGAAACCTGTAGCATACCAGAGCCGTGTTTTTACGGCCCCTCGAGCCTGCAGGATACCGGCCAGGGGACGGCTGGTAGCACCAGGGATAAAGCGGACCAATCCCCCGTGCCTCCCCTCAGGCCCCTCCCCTACGAACATAGCAGACTCTGCTTGATGCCGATCGGGGGATCCAGTGGTCTATCTCTTGGGTAGCGGGTGCCAAGTAAGCCCAGGAAGGTACATGAGGCCAATGGGGATTGAACCCATGACCTCCTGAATGCCACTTGCGAGCCTTACCGACTGAGCTAGGCCGCTGGATGCATCCTTTTTTTGATGGGTAGCTGCCACTAGACCATTGACAAGGTTGTGGGAAAAAGAAAAAAGAGAACGAGGCGGGGAAAAAAAGGAGAAATTCCCAAAAAAAAAAAAAAAAAGGAGAAAAAAAGAAAAAAAAGAAAGGAAGAGGACAAGTGTGACATGTCCGCATACGTCATCAGTGAATCTCAAGTGCGACCAGTGAATCTCAAGTGCGACTTCCGGGTGCCACAAGTGAGGGTGTACTCAAGCTAGGACTTCCCTATATGTATCTGACTGCGATTGTGGCCAGAACTGGATGAATCTGTCTGCAAGCACGTCCAGAGCTTAGAAGAAAACGTCAGTCTGAGTATCCCATGCTGGGACCCATTTTGTAGTTGTTTTTCTCTTTCTTTAAAACCTCTTCCCAACTTGGAGACCATTGGCATGGACACACCACTCTCGAAATGTGCAAAATGAGAATGAACTTCGTGCTAGAACAATGGCCAGATGCACCCAGCACATTTTTGTCTTTTTCACATTTCGGCGAGGCCCTATCTAGAGAGAGAATCATTCCTTTGCTTTGCTGTCAAGCCAAAATGAAAAAAAAGACGAGGAAAAAGAAAAAGCCAATTGTTCATTTTCGTCCCTCTTTCTATCTCAATTTACTTCATCACCATCATCATATTCATTCTGATACCAGTAGCCCTAGTCGCATTATCGGTAAAATTATTGTGGGACAGTGCCCGGTTCCCAGCAGGTGCTGTTGTTCAACATATCCTTGTATACCAGGGGACGCTGGACACACTTTCCAGCAGGTGTTGTATCCCCACCAATAGACGGAGTCCCCTGCAAGATAGGTAGGAGTGTATGCTCGTACCATCACTCCTACCTTTTTTAACACATAAAATTAAATTAAAAAAATATATATATATATATCGTCAAATATATATATATATATCATCTTCTTCCCTCTTTCTTGCCTCCCTTTCTTCGCCCCTCCCACCCCTCCTTCCATTCGCCTTCCCCTATACATGGATCTCTTGTCAAAAACTGTGATTTGATGTAACAGGGACGGACCCGCTTTCCAGCGGGTGCTGCTCCCCACCAATGGACGAGAGCAACCGAGGCTAGCGCTACTCCGGAGGGATGCTGTTATCACCCCCCCAACTAGAAGCAAACCAGTTTAAAAAAAAACAAAAAAAGAACCTGGTCCCATTAGCACTGGAATCTGGTCGTGTTTGTGGAGAGATGCAGAGAGTTGCAATTGGTCTGCTTTTCTGCATCTCTGTGCAAAACAGATCCCGATTCAGGAATTTAATCCAATCCTCTTTGCTAGTGGGACCAGGCCCTTAGTCCAATCCTCTTTGCTAGTGGGACCAGGCCCCCTTTTTTTTTTTTTTTCGGGGGGGGGGGAAACAAATGCTCCAATCTATTCATGGGGAGCAACACGTGCTGGGAACCGGGCCCAGCATCCCATGCAGAATATACAAATGATTTGAAATACCAGGGCCATTACCTGGGTTCGGCTAAGAACAATCTGAAAACTATGAAAAAAGTTCAGGAAGATTTAGGAAAAATGTGGATAACCTATTGCTAGGCTACTCAAGCAGCAATTACCACAAAAGTCCTTCGAATGCTCAGAACCCCTGGACTCCCCGACAAGGCCCCTGGTTCGCTCCCTTTCCAATTAAGTTACCGGCCTTACCAATTTTGTTCTTAGGGGCTGATCCCATAACTCAAAACTTTAGGGGGCAAGTACGTAGGAGGCACACCCGATGTTCAGAATAGGCAACTTTAGCAGTTCCTGAAACTATGGTGCAAAAAAGGCGACCCCCTAAATCTGCCAAGTGCGACTGCGGGTAATGACTGGCGCAATTTCAGAACCCCGCTAAACTTGCACATTTTGAAACCCACATCATGACATCACGGCCACTTTGTCTTTTGCTGCCTATTTCAAACTAAAAGTGTGCCACAGCCACAGCTTCCCCAAACTGGAGTAATTACCACGCCGGATCCCAGGGCTTTCTTTTTTTTTTTTTTTTTTTTTTTTTAATCCCAGGGCTTTCTGGACTTTCTGCAGCTCCCCGCATTCCAGGATGATACAGTGGGCAGGGGCAAGGACCCACTAGCGTGGTTTGAAACGGCGTGTGACTGCCGTTCTGTATTTTAAAAAGAAAGGAAAAGTGCCATGTTTTGTATTTTGGGCAGGAATTAGGGCATGCTCACACACGGATAGCAAAATTGCGTAATCTGCAATTTTGCGACTGTGATTTTGAGGTTTAGCTGTGCTGCATACTCACACACTATTGCCCTTTTGAATAAGACATCGCCGCGACTTTCTGAAAAAATTGCTCCATCTGGTATCAGCGTGGTCACACAGCTGATAGGTGATGGCCAAATTTCTTTTATCCGGTTTTTATGTGTGTGTTCTCATTTTTTCTACTTTTTTCTTCCCAGTGACGTTTTGGCCTGCACCACCATGAATTCGAAGGGTTCCGCCGAGGGCGGCCACTGTGGTACCACCCCGATGGGCCAAGCACTCAAATCCAGACGTGTAGGCGAATAAGTGCACGTTACCATATGCAGAGAGGCAGAAAAAGAGCTGGCAGTGCTTTTTTTTTTTTTTTTTTGAAGGCGGCGACGGTCTTGAGATATCATCATTGAGCTGACCGGCCCCAGGCAATTCAGAAATATTTGGGTTTACTCGTCAAGTTCCGTCATCTAGGTTCGAACACGGGTCTGTATTTCAACAGTTCAATGGTGTACCCACTGAGGGCATACTCACACTACTATGTTTTTGCGTATTTTTGGACACAACTGCGGCCACATACATCCAGGTATGGTGTGAATGCGGTCAGTTACATTTGAGATACTGCTAGTGTGAGTACGCCCTGAGCTAGGCTCTTGGGTAGGGTACCCAGCAGCGCGCTTTTTTGCACCTAACAGCAAACACTTCCTCATTCAAGCCCTGTTTCCTTTTTTCTTTTTTTTTTCTTTTTTTCAAAAGCCCAGGTTGTTGTAGATGCTGGATTACATATGAGAGTCACCTCCTGTTTCCTTTTCTTTTTTTTTCTTTTTTTTTAACAACAACCCGGGATGATGCTAGGGGCGCTGATAAGAGCAGGCGCCCCTAGCAATCTCGGGAGGGCTCCATCTATTGGTGGGGAGCAGCACCTGCTGGAAAGCGGGTCCAGCGTCCCTAAACATTAGAGGTCGAATGATTGAACCCTTGTAGAGGCACAGGCATTTATTGTATGAGCAGCATTGATTGCCCTCCTGCGAGGGGATTGACTGCCCATAACAACCCTAGGACCCTCACCCTATCCTGATAGACTACCATGGCGATTCTTTGACATGAGAAGGGGGGATAGATCTGGACAAAGTCTAGGTTCACTATCACACACTTATCTAGGGTTGCCCACACCAGTATGTCCCCCACAATCCTAATTAGCAGCAAAACCACTCAAGTGGGGAAGGCACTGTTACAAAACAACTCTAAGCTACATACCCACGTAGCAGGACACAAAACATTCACATAAACAGCCCTGGTGCCTGACCCCACTGCACCTCCTGCCCTGCCACGTGGAAGAAACCTATGTATGTATCAAAAGATATGTGCCCGCCAGCAAATCTGATCAATCGAAGTCATGCTCAAGTGGGAAAAAGTTGAGAAAAGTCAAATCGCAATACCCACGTGGCAAAGCACAGATCATTCGCATAAGCAGCCCCGGCGCCGACCCTCTCAGCACCTCCTGCCCTGCCACACGACCAATTCCTATGTTTATAGAAGTGTAAGAAAAGCTAAAATCGCCAATTCCACATGGCCAGCTGGCTCTGGTTCCTGTCTCATGGTACGGGTGTGAGTGATCACCCGTGTCTCAGTTTGGTTTTATCTCTGAATCCCAGTCTCATCTCTTGATAAGAAGAAGGGGATGGAGTGCTAGGTGTAAAGGCATATCTGGCGCCCGATTAGGGTGAAGAGGCAAAATTTTCCCCAGCATCCTATGATCTTTTCTGGTATCTGTTCACAATTGAGGATGTAAAGGGACGCTGAACCCGATTTCCAGCAGGTGCAATTTTGTTGATGTAAAGGGACGCTGGACCCGGTTTCAAGCAGGTGCAGCTCCCCACCGATGGAACGGAGCCATCTAATAGCGAGGTTGGTAGAATGGGTATCTGCTCATACCAGTACCCCTTCTACACCCGCAGCTGATGTCCAAATTAAAAAAAAAAAAAAAACATGAGCAAACCCTACCAGCAGTGTTGCCACGCGGCCACAGACAGATGCGGTAAAGTCTACCAATCAGCTTCAACCCTATCCGACCCGGCAGTCTGACATTCTCTATCCTACCCCTTGGCGCCCCCATCCCACTCCTTGTTCCCTCACACACCCTTCCAGTTTACAGAACACTCCATTCAACCGACCCACTCGCCCTTTCCCCCAATCAACACTGGAAAACCGGAAGATGGAAAACAAGAGGAGAGGGAGGGGAGGGGGGGGAAGAGAATGCCCATTCGCACTTACCACACCGTCCGTGTTGTTGTTGTTATTGTTGCTGTTGTTGTTGTTGTTGTTGTTGTTGTTGTTGTTGTTGTTGTAGTAGTTGTTGCAGTTGTTGTTGGTGGTGGTGGTGGCCTGTGCGTATGTCAGCGCCTTAGTCGCAGGCACCATTGGTATGAATGATGTTGCTGATGTCGTCGTCGTGTGCGCCATGTTTGTTGCGCGGGGCCTACTTCCATAATCGCTGTCCCACCAGGCAACGGGAATGGGCTTGGCACTTGAATCTGGACGTGTTCACGGACTTGTGCGCGTCACCATGTGCAGATGGGCAGAAAAAAAGCAGGCAGCGCAATTTGGTGCACCTTCCCGCGAACACGTCCTGATTCGAGCCCTGTTTCCTTCTCTTCTGCGCTGGGCCCACACCCGTAAGGGGTTGGAGGGTCCCACGGCAACACAGAGACACGCTCTGGACAGCACTCCAGGGAACATAAGCCGTGAGCGTGTGGGCATGCCATTCGGGTACTCTGAGGTGATCGTGCCAGGGTGTGATGCACCGACGAAACTGGACCACTTGCATGACTGGGTGCGGTGGGAGCATGGAAACCAGGAAGTAGGGGGAGGCTCAGATAGCTCCGCGGAAACAGCAGGGATGAGGAATGTGCGTCTATTCTTGTGGAGGGCCAGACTATTCGCATGGGGAATCGGGGGAGAAACTGCGGAGGAGGGTGGAAGGGCAGCGGAAGTGTGTACAGAACTCAGCTGGCAAGGGGAATGGACTCCGCCAATAAGGACAAACCCGTTTCACACCGGCAATCTGTTGCACATGACGCCAAAGATTGTACAGCCGCTGTATGACTGTCCGAAGGGAAACCGAATGCAGCATTTTTGGACTGTAGTACGCAAGAAATTGCATTATATTGCCCGCCGAGGGTTTCGTCTTTTTTTTCAATCAGAAAATCAAATGTGAATTTGCGAGGACCTCCAGAGGTCCTCGCAATTTGATGCACCCCGCGGCCCATCAGGCCGCTGACAAATACTACACCCTTTGTGATTTTGCTGGGGGCAGGGCCAACGCGTGACTGGAAAAGAACAGTGGATTTTGTGATTCTGCGAATTAGACCCCTAGTGTGAGTGTGTGACTTCACGAACAGCAGATTTTGTGATTTTGCGAATTAGACCCCTAGTGTGAGGGTGCCCGTAGCATGTGCTGTGCTGTGTGGCAGTCACTTCCGGGACTCTGGACCCGCTTTCCACCAGGTGCTGCTCCCCACCAATAGATGGAGCCTTCCCCTGGAATGCTAGCGGTGCCTGCTCTTACCAGCACCCCTAGCATCCGCGAGGGCTGTTAAAAAAAAAAAAAAAAAAAAAAAAAAAAGAGGGTTCACATCGGAGGTGTGAAGGAGAAAACTCACTGTGATTCGCGTGTGCTGTGTGGCCGTCACGTCAAAGAGAGGGAAAAAAAGAAAAAAACGAACTCGAGCCTTCGCGAGGCCTCACTATTTGCAAGTTCCTTGCTTTCATTTTCACGGGCGTGTGGCAAGACCCTAGTGAGTCCAGAGATCAGCTGAAAGAGCCGTACCGTAGGGTCAGAACAATGCCCTCAGAGGTCAGAACAATGCCCACGTAGTTCAGTGGAAGACCCATGAACTGTTGGCAAAAAGCCTCCCCACAAAACTCAATCCGAGTCGGAGAAAAAAATTGGGAGTGCTCTCGAATGCTGACAGTAGTTAAACCGCCAGTACCTACCTGTTGGGGCGGCTGTTCAAGTTAATGCGGAAGGCGAATCGGCCTGCCCCTTCATTCCAGATTCATTTGAGGCTGGGGGTACGAAAAATAAGGTAGGTACTGGTGGTTTAAACTTCCACTTCACCTGAAGCAGAGTAAAACCGGGAAGAGCATTTCAATAAGGGGCTGGGCCGGAAGCAAAAGCGGCAGGCCACTTTGAAAAGGTGCAGTTGCAGGCTCATGAGCCTTGGAAGGTAGCTTCATAGACTTAGAGGTGGACCCCACAGCTTTGCGGCAATTGTCTGGAAACGGAAAACGGTTTCCAGGAAATGGCCGTCTCCGTCGACGGCCATTTTTCGTAGCAGACCCCACCGAAGACCGYTGGAGCAGGCTGAGGCGAAGGGACCGGTTTCCTTATCGGGGAAGATTTCCTAAAATGGAAGTGTGCCCCCTTGTTCTTCGATCCTGGTTTCCGACGCATGGACCAGGACGTCGATGGGCGGCCTCTTTGGGTGACACAGGGCAACAGCAGTGTCGCTCCGGGTACCAGGACCGCAGGCAGCCAGTTGCATGGCCGGTTCAGCGGCGGACACCCAAGTTTTTTTTTTGAACTTT
>BFEA01000572.1:499328-510095 GCA_003427395.1 Chara braunii
CTATGAAAAAAAAAAGCGTCAGTCTTTGACGCTTTCTCACTAACGACAACGACCGTCGTTGAAGGTCGTTGCAGATGATATGCTGCGGGTTGGGCACACCATCGACCGTGCGACGACCCTGCACCGACCTCGTTGACCACACTCCACGGATGACAATGTCCCCACTGCCGGCTATGCGAAGGGAACGTCCGACCGCTTACCCAACAAGCTCGGACATCAGGCGACGGAGTCCGTGAGATGGGGACATGGGGGGTGAAAGGAGCGACAGCAGTGCAGATCGCAGACGRAGATGAAGGGCGAAGCCGTTGCCAGCATGAAGAGGATGGCGTTGCAGTGATCGACAGTGCTTCGCAAATCGGGGAGCGTATAGACTGGGAGAAAGGCAGTGGAGAGTGAACACTCCGCATGAAAGGGCGGAGCAAAAATGTCTGTCTCCACAACTTGCAACCCCCTTTCATAGCCCGTGAGGTCGACGTCCACATCATCAAAAGCTTGTCGAAGGAGATGATCCGTGCTCAGCCGAAGGGCAATGCAAGGAACTTCACATGCACACGATTTTTGAAATGGTGGTGTGCGATACCGTTTGTCTATTTCGAAATGGATGCCTTCGGTCGACCGTTATACCTTGTGGCCGACGTGGGGCACCAAAGTTCCGCCAGCGCCCCGACATTTCGTACCGGTTCCGTCCCGGGCCTGTACCATGGGCCGCAAAGCTGTGTGACACATTTGAAAACAGGGTCGTGTCCAGACGGTCTTCGACTGGACCGACGGACGGAGACGTTTGTCCGCCCGCCGTTGGCGGCGGAAGGGATGCCTCGACCACGACCTTCCCGTTTGGCCGATGCGAGCGGCACGCAGGGGGAAAACTGACAGGACCCTGGGCCGCGATGTATGTAGAAACGGCCCAACCAAAGTTTCCAACCCGCCTCCACCGGCCTTGTGGGGTCTCGCAAAACCTTTCCGGACCCTTTCCAGACCTTTGCCGCAAAGCTGTGGGGTCCACCTCTTAGGCTCATGTGAACTGGTGTTTTTTTTTTTTGAATGAAAAAGCCCAGGTTGTTGTAGAAGCGGGACTCCGGACACACGGGGTTACTGCCACAGCTATTGGCTTGTCCTGACACTCCCTTATGCTTCGTAAGACCACCTCGCTACCCATCCTCTGCGCAATTCTCCTAGCGCACCCCTATCCCTACTATCCTACCTCAGTATCGAGTACTCTGGACTATCACCATGCTATTTCAGAGGGCGACTTGGAACAGACAGTTGTTCTAGGGACGGGGCTAGGCAGGGCCAAGCACAAAGCCTTGAAAGCCCCTCCCAGGCCCAGTTGAGGCACAGTCAAGCAAGCCACATTACTTGGGTACATCGGGTGCCAGGTTCAAGCATTATGTCTACTTCAACTACCAACCCCCATTCTGGCATGTTTTTCCTCCTTTTTTGTACAGATGTCAGATACCGAGGCTGGACAACGCCAAGCGCGAAGCCTTGGTTTAAATCCCATTCGAGAGTGCCCTTCGCCACACTCTGCTCTTGAACTGGATGCTCTAGAATTCTGGCATGCACAGAGGGCACTTTGCGTGAGTCCAGTGTTACAAATTATGACATGGGACTACTTGTGCGCCCCGGCTGCCCCTCGAACTTCTGGCGGAAACTATTGGCCCCTCGGAGATCTCCCAATCCGGTCGAGTTGCATGTAGGTGCCCTGTTGAAGTTCACGTACTCTCGAACTGCGCATCTCGGCCATGCCTGCCCTCTCCAATTCCATGGATTCCGAGTGGTGTGGCGAGCCCCAGAAAGACCTGAGTTCGAACCCCATGATGGAAATGACTGAAATACGGCACTAGGGTAGTCTGGTGTCCCTCCACAAAATCCTTCTCCTGCTTTACCAAGAGACATTCAAATAAACCTACCAAATCAAGAATTGACCTTATCCTGGTCTCGGAAGACCTTCAAGGTGGTCTCCAATTTGCTACCGTCCTCCCTAGAAGTCCTTTTCCTGGCCTAGATCACGCAATGTGCATGGCGGTTTTCTCCTTCCGGAAAAAAAAACAGATCAAGGCAAAGGGTTCTACAAACTCAACGTCTCTCACCTCAAGGATCAGGATTTTCAACAATACATTAAAGACGTGTGAGAATTTTGGAAAAAGAAAAAACCCATCATTCAAAATGACATCACATGGTTCAACAACGGCCTGGTTTTTCTAGGACGTAAATGCAATGAATATTCAAGAGCCCTTGCAAAACTAAGACATCAAAAGGAAATAGAAATCCAAGAAAGAATTCAAGAACTACAGAAAACAGAATTAACCCCACAAAACCAGGATGATCTAGCAACAATTTCAATAGAGATCCAGTCTCTGGAAGATCAACTACTCAAATGCATGGAGTATCGATGGCAGGGCATCAGAATCCGAGGCAAACTAAGGAAACACCAAATGGAAGGTGATATGGATGCCCATTTCTTTGTCATGGCCAGAGTCAGATCCGGTAGAAATACAATAGAAGCACTAATCAACCCATTCAATAGAAATGAACCATTAGCCATCTTCACCGCGGCCAGTATGAAACTAGCAAGGGACTTTTATAAGGACCTCTTCACGTCTAAAAACTCAATGATCCCCAAAGCAGAAAAAGAAGAACAAACCAAGGAATTCGTACTGCCCTTCAACAAATCTATCACGGAAGAACAAAAGTAGTTGCTAGATAAGCCTCTAACGAAAGAAGAAATTTGGAACGCCCTAATCTTAATGGACGAAGAGAAGACACCAGGCATAGACGGTCTCCCAAAAGAATTCTGGAATCAATAAGGGGCACTTTCTCACAAGACCTAATGAATTTTTACCAAGTGGTCTGGGAGGCAGGAGATATGGGAGAAATAGTTAGTCAATGAGTTCTCACTCTTCTTTATAAAAAAGAGGATAAAATGAATATTCGTAACTATTGCCCCATCACACTTCTTACGGTAGTATACAAACTGGTCGCTAAAGCACTGATAGACAGAATCCTAAGAGTCATAGCAGATATCATCCACCCTTCACAAACAGGTTTCATCACACATTCAAGATAATATTCTCCTATTTAATGAAATCATTAAAATTACACGCCAGTCAAAGTCTAATGCGGCTTTTATCTTTATTGATTTTGAAAAAGCCTATGACCATGTTGATTGGCTGTTTCTAGATAAGTGTTTGGAGAAAATGAACTTTGGCCAATGTTTTAGAAGATGGATCTCCATTATGCATCAAAACGCTACGACAAGTGTTATGATAAATGACAGTATAGCCCCACCAATAGATCTCCAGAGGTCAGTCGGACAGGGTGACCCCCTGACTCCTTTCCTCTTCATAATTATAATGGAGGCTTTAGCGGCCAATCTTAAGCATCATAAGGACATTCGAAAGATTCAAGTGTCATCCATTCCAGAAGAAGCTATCCCCATTTGCTCCCTCTTTGCAGACGATCTGTCCTTAATGATTGATGCAACACAGGAGAACTTGGCGGCAATACAAGACTTAATGAATAGATTTTGTAAATTAGCAGATATGAAGGTCAATTGGGGAGCGGGACGCTAGGTTTGTGGATTCATCATCAGGGTGTTAGACCCCCAGAAGAGCCAAAAATCAAATGGTTACCTCCAGAAGAGTCAATAAGAGTGTTAGGTATCTCGTTAGCGGTAGACGAAAAACCCAAAATAAATGATGAGGCAATATTTCAAAGCGCCCAGTCCAAATAGGACCCATGGAAAAACAAACACACATCCATAATGGGCAGGGCCTTAGTAATCAACAATGTAATCCTAGCCTCCATTTGGTATAAGTCCGCAATCTGGGCCCTAGATAGCAAATGGACAAAATCTCTTCATCAACAACTCAGAGCGTTCTTATGGAGAGGTAACCATGAACTCAAGAATGTTATTAGCAGGTTGGCTTGGTCTGCAGTCATCCAACCAAAATCAAAAGGCGGACTGGGCATTATTGATCCAACCCTTCAAGCCATAGCAATCTCCATGCAATGGGTGAAGAGATTATTACTCAATCCTCAAACCCCATGGAATGGCCTGGCGTGGGAACAACTCAAAAGACTGGCTCCTGAGGCAAGTGAGGACACAGATCCTGCTATGTGGCTAGAAAACAGAGAATGGCTGATACCCAGAGGAATAACTAAAGAATTAAATCCAAATCAAATGACTCGTAGGGAGGCCGTCAGGAAAGACATCAGCAAGGACTCATTCTGGCCTACTATTCTTAAGACTTGGAGGAAATTACCGATACCGGAAAAACACTTCCCTAATAGGTGGGAGGAGATTAATCAACAACCCCTTTTCAACAACACATGGATCAGGAACCATCAGGGGATCACATTACACTGCAACGATGCCCCCTGGAAAAACTGGATTAGGAGAGGGGTGACTAGGATCAGAGATATCTGGGACAATGACAACAGGGATTTGATCGCCTCCCACAACCTTCAAAAGAGGCTTAAATATTGTCACAACACTCAAAAAAATTTAGACGCAGTCGTGAAACTCATTCCCATTGAATGGTTTAGAGTTCTTTGGAAAGGAAGAAAATTCCAGGAAAGTGACTGGGTGGCCACGGGAGAAGATCCGCAGAGGGTAGGCAATATCATTTTAATATCTCAAGAAAAAGAAGCTCTAATCACCCCTGGAGAATTAAAAGAAGATAACACATTAACCGTCAGCAAAAAACAGGACCCATTCTGGATATCAGTGGATATCATTTTTCGAATCAGAGTCCTGAGTCTTGATGCACAGACTTACCTCGCCTTCAGACCAAATACACCCATCTCTGAATTGCCTTTTGATCCGGTATACTGGTCATGGGGTTCAACAATCAAACCCAACAGAAACTTCCGTAGAGATTTTCACACCCTATCGGTCAAATCGACATATCGTATGCTCAGAACGAGGTTCAACTTGAAGGATAGGGTAATGGAAATATGGATGAAGCATCTAAGAATTAGCAAACGCGACCCCTGCAACAGGGAAGGATTGACCTCCTGCCATCGAAACCTATCCCTGGTGAAAACGTTCTCATCAACCACCACCGCAAACAATCATCAAACACTCCAAAAAACATCAGACACTTTTTTTTTTTTTTTTAACAAAGCTCCAATCTATTTGTGGGGAGCAGCACGTGCTGGGAACCGGGTCCAGCGTTCCTTATAATTGGAATACATTGATGATTGATGAAAATTTGGGATGATTCAGGAATACTTCAGGATGATTGAGATAATAAGCTAGAGATTCATGCTGACTACTCAGAATGCTTATCTACTCAGATCTCGCATACTACCCTAACCCTAATCTCAGATATCCATACCAACCAGTCAGTCTCTATCGAGCCAATACTGTATACCAATCAAGCCTCTACCCGGTCTCACACCCCACTCTAGCTAGGTTACAGGGCATCGCCACCCACCCCAGCGCCAACCTTCGTCGGCCAGATTGTAGCCTTTGGTCAAGTATTGTAATTGGCTTCCACCCTCAGCAATTCACAGATTTCTATCCAGGCCTCAAACTCCTATAAAGGTTACAGGGCGATGCCCCAGCGCCGGCCAACATCGTTCCAATTTCTACTCAACCTGGGCAAGAACACAATAAAGGCTCAATTAGAAGATCAACCAGACTAGAATGTAACCTAAGAATTCTGATATGATAATAGTGGGATCTGAGCAAACAAACAATCTGATGATGATGGTGATGATGTTGGTGATGATGATACTTGATGTTGATTGACCCTCCCCTATCCACCCCTCCTCTTTTCCCCTCTTACCACCCCTCCTCTCCCTTGCTGCCTCCGCTAATCAGAACCACGATGTTGTTGAGCGGTTCCTCACATCCCCACCAATAGGAGAGCCTCCCTCTACCCTACTCCCCTCAAAGAAGGCTGTTCCCCCAAAAAAATCTACCTCAAGCTATCTCTGTCCTACTCTGCCACCGCTAGTCGATGATGTTCCACCTTCCATCTCTCCCAGCCCCAAAGTTAGACAGTCCCCCTTGTCCGCCCTTAATCCCTATGTAGGCAAACACTTCCCACCTTATGTTTCCCCTGAAGAAAAGAGTTTTCCCACTCAATCCATCATACCTTCCACGTCAGCAACCTTGTGGGGAATATTTTTACAACCTCAAGTATAGAAAAGAACAGGGAAATAAGAACTGAGAGGTTGATGATGATGATGATGATGATGATGATAATTATGGTTGATGAAGCTGATGAGAATGAATTTTTTTTTTCCCCCCTCCCCCTCTCCTACTTTTCACGCTGACACTTCGCTGCCTCGAGAGAAGGTTAACAACAGTCGTATTTTTCATCACCACTTCAGGACACCCTTCACCACTTCAAAATGCAGTCTGCCTAAACAGGTGGTTTTCAGGGTCTTCTTTCACCACTTCAGGACACTCTTCACCACTTTAGGATGCTACATGCCTAAACAGGTGGTTTTCAGGGTCTTCAGACCTTTCACCACTTCAGGACTATTCAGGATTTTCAGACTGCCCAAAACTCTCACTTCACCACTTTAGGATGCAGCCTGCCTAAACAGATGGTTTTCAGGGTCTTCGGGCCTTTCACCACTTCACGACCATTCAGGATTTTCAGACTGCCAAAAACTCTCACTTCAGAATTTTCATTCCTGAATTTTCAGCTACCCGTTAACCGCTTGTGGTTGCCTCCACTGAACAAAAGTGCCCTGATCAAGAGCAGTCTTAATCAGCCCCAACTAGGGTAAGACCCACTCCTCTTATTCTCCCTACAAGGCATACCGTTTCCCCAAAAGTATGCCTCGATCAGCCCTTTGCCCTAATTTGTCACCGCTGGGATATAATCCCAGCCCCAGATTAGTACAATCCCCAAAATTTGTCCTCGCTACCTGGCTTCGGCTAAGGACAAACTACTCAGAACTCCCCCAACAATCCTTTTTACCTCACTCTGGTAAGACTTACTGCAGTAGAGTCATCATCTCCGTTGTTGATGTACCCTATTTCCATCCTACAAGCTAGCCCCCTCGCTAGTAGGATGCCTGATATCCCACCATCTACTTCTCCCACTCACCTCCTTCTTTTTACAAATTTTTTTTTTTTTAGATACCGAAACTTCAATCTGGCTTTGTCTGAAGAGTAAGATCAAAAACAATAACTAACCATCAAAATCAATTGAAAGAACACAGATTCACACGTACGAATCATAACCTAAAAAAATTATCAACACCTAATATTTCTACAGAGAGAGAAAGGATTGGATGAAACTACTTCTTTCCCCATGGAAATTTATGCGTCTGTTCACGTATCAGCTGGATGTAAAAGAACTCACAAGAAACCAAGCGGCTTACTAATCCTCCCCAAAAAAACAAACTTTTGTCCTTTCGCTGCCTCCGATGGAAGGCGCCCCCTCACCTCCCAACCCCAGTTCAGAACAACCCCCTAATTCACTCCTGCTCCCTCAGCAACATGCAATACCCCCTAGAGCATAACCCCGCAGAGTTGAAGATCCCCCTTCCCTCGTATCCCACCTCCTCCAAGTGAAACACCTCTCGATCTCTCGTCTTGCTGAAAACAGCACGACCCCTTGTTCTCCCTCCCAACCGCCGTGGCTGATCCGACCCAGATTAATCTGGCCCAAAGGAGAACAAAACCCACAATACCGCCCCTACCCGCTCAAGGATCACACCTCCCACCTTGTACAACCCTCGCAGGGAGGGACTCCAACCCTGAAGGAGATAATTCAATCAACACCTATGAACCCAAATCCTACAATATCACAAGTTGAGACTCGATTGTAACCAGCATTTTGGAAATCTTTCAAACAAATGACATCAGATATCGAATTCAAAAAGTAAGAGTCCAAACTTATGCACACAAGTATAAAACATTATGTCAGATTTAGAATTAGATCAAAGATCGATAAACGTAGGACATCGATTCCACTTTAAGAAAATCAATTTGTATCCCTTTATAATTCAAAATTGAGTAATCATTCATTGGGATCAGAGCAAAACTCTGATTTACGAATTTCAGATTAAGAATCTTTCTAAAAAAATATGATTTTAAAATTAAGAATCTTGCTCAGAAAATACGAATTTCAAATTAGGGATCTTGCTCAGAACAGAAAAAATAAAATTTAGATTAGGGATCAATTACATCCAGAAAACACTTAAGATCTCATGAATCAGATTTTAAACGAAGTACAATCATAAGAACGAAATCATTCAAAAACCTCTGAAAAAAAATTATCGGTCGCGCCAGCATCAGAATGCTTCATCGTCAGAAAAATTTAGACCATGTTTTACGACAGAAGAATAAGCACTCAATAGGGATTTTGTAGGTTTGTAATTACTACAATAAACTTCAAAAATAAGCAAAGTTCAGAAAATGACTCACCCCCCCCCCATCAATCCTTTTTACCTCACTCCGGCAAGACTTACTGCAGCAGAGTCACCATCTCTGCTGTTGTTGTACCCAATTTTTATCCTGCGAGTTATCCCCCTCACTACAATGGAAACATTTCATAGAATTAAATAATCATTCCATAGTAAAATTATAATCTAAATTTTAAATTTTAATTTCATCTTAAAAAATGTCATTCCAATTTTAAAATTTTTCATCTTACTTGCAAACTTTCATTCAAAGAATAGGGTATCCCTTTTTATTTGGACTGCATGCCAGAGATAGAATGAAAGTTTGTATGAGTTCATAAACTATTTTAATTGGACTGTCATTCTAAGTAAGGATTTTCAGTCATAAATAGGTTAATCCAATCTAAATTTGAAGATGTTTGTTGTAGTAGAATGAAAATTTAATTAAAACATTTCATAAACTCGTCCAGACTTCATTCCATCTTGAACAAATAGATGTAGTTAGAAGGAAAAAATCATTTTTAGACAGGAACTTATCAAATAAAACTGAAATTTTTTGAATTGGACGAACATTGGAATGATAATTTATAAATATGAAGGATTTTTTTTTATCGATTTTTTTTTCAAATTTCATTTCTCGTGGGAATTTTTCTGTTGTAGAAGAACGCTTGATATCCAACCATCTACCGCTCACCTCTTTTTTGAAACAAAATTAAGAAGATTTTCCTCTGCCAGCATTAATTGCCCCAGAAACCAAGGGATTAATTGAGTTAGGACGACCTTTGATGATAGATCAAATTTAGAAAATATAGAAACATGCTGATCAAAAAATAAAATATCTCGCTAACTAGACTAGGAACATACCAAAAAAGTTTGATTGACCTAAAAGCAGGAAGAAAGGAAAAACAAAAGTCACCAACAATCCAGCTCTTTGTTCGCACCACAGAGGAAAGACCGTAGCCTAGATGTTCAATCCTCGCACCAGAACTCGCTAGATCTCGTACCCACTTGCTAGGATGACAGGGCAACACCAACTGCCCCAGTACCGACCGAGCTGGTTCTAACGGTTAGGAAGTTTCTTCCTCCCTCGACAACTTCCTTAGTTGAAAAGCCCTTGAAGGTTACAGGGTCATTGTCCCGACATCAATTGCGTTGAACAAGATGATTATTCCTTCCACCCCCGGCATAGCTCAAATAGTCTCAAGCTCCACCCCTGGTTATAGAGCACCTACTACGCTCCAGCACCGCCCATTGTCACCTCACCCCACCCTTCTAGTTAGACCTACCCCCTAAACATTAATCCCTCCTCTGCCCACGCACCCACCACTTTGCCCAGCAACCATAGGACCAATCTTCCCCTTCTTGCTATCCGGCGTTAACTAAAAATATAGATCTGATCATCCCTCATTCAGGCACTGGTTACGAACATCCCACAAAAAAACTTACCCACTCTACTCCGGCAAGTCTTACCACAATGGAGCCATCATCTCCACTGCTGCTATGCCCTATTTCAACTCTGCAAACTAGCCCCTTCGCCGCAGAGCATGTCCCCTCCCACCGTCATATCACCACATTCTTTTGCCACCAGCACCCTGCCTTAGAAAGGTTCTGAGAACACTAGCAAGTTTCTAGAAAAAATTAGATCAAAGCTTCTGCAACAAATGGGAACTAAATAGGAATCTGGAAAGAAACGGAAGGTCAGACTACCCAGGAAATACTCAGTAGACCAGCCAAAACCTACCTCCATCGTCCCACCCTCATGCCAGGTCTTTACTAGGTCTCACGCCCCCCTGTTAGGTTACAGAGCAGCACAACCTACTCCAGCTCCGACCGTAGTCGTCCTGATGGAAGCCCACGGGAGGTCACTAGAATGCCTTCCACCCTCGACAATTCCCGAGATCTCTCTACCAGGACTCATGCCCTGTCTAACTCGTGGTACAGGGCAGCGTAACTAGAACCCCAGCACCAGCCAGCGTCGTTCTGACATCGGCCCACCATGTGCTTAAGACGTGACAGTGTTGATACGACCTCAGACGGGCAGCTGAAAATTTCCTAAATCATCCCTCCTTCAGTTCCAGACTCCTTCAGCCACTGGTCAGGCTATTCACTCAATATCACCGATCAATCCCCATTCCCCCACTCCAGCAAGACTTACTGCAGAAGAGTCACCATCTCTACTGCTGCTATACTCTGATTCCATCCTACTAGCTAGGCCCCTCATCAGCAGGACGCTTGATATCCATCCATCCAGTTCCCCCACTATACGTCTGACGTGTGTCAACCTCGAATCAAAATCCAAAACACCCATCGAACTTCTCAAAAAAAGAAATCAATTTCGAAGTTATTTAGCATATGTAGTTAGAGGATTAAGAACTTACCTTCACAGTCTATTAC
>BFEA01000572.1:517082-529883 GCA_003427395.1 Chara braunii
TGGGGTGTGGCCGAGACATCTCGGCCGTGGCCAGTCTGGGGTGTGGCCGAGACATCTCGGCCGTGGCCCAACCATGGGGCTGTTTTTTTTTTGTTCAGCCGCGGAACGGCACGGCGCGTTACGGCACGCAACCAAAAAAAAAAAAAAAAAAAAAGAAAACGAAGAAAGAAAGAAACGGCCATGTGCCTGACTGAACTGCTAGCAAAAGCCAGCCTGAGTTTCAAACTGCTAAAACGCAGTTTCAAATGCAATTGAAACTCGGGCCCTGACTAAACTGCTAAAATGCAGTTCCAAATGCAATTACAAACTGTAACCCTGACTGCGCCGTAGTTTTCTCTAAAAAAAAAGAAAAGAAAAGAAAAGAAACAAGGGCCGTTTCAAATCCGATGTCAGGCAGACTCCGGGTAATGCGCTAGCGCAGCGGTAACGCTGCGTTAGCGCGTCGCTATTACGGTGCGAGGGCAGCGGGGGGATCGCACTAGCCAGAACTTGCTGTTGGGTATGGCGGAGGGGGTGGGGTGATAGAGCGTGTGGGCGCTGAGGTGGGGGCCGCTTCGAGGGGGCACAACCATGCACCTGCCATAGCCTGGTCTTGGCCAACGATAGTTGGTAATCCTAGATTGGCCGTGGGAGGAACGGGAGAGATGTGGGGACGGCCAACGGGCAGGATCTGCGCACCGTACATATCAATATTATCACTCGATCAGGGGCTTTGCCCGCTGATTGTAGATATGTAACACTATGGTGTTGTGGCGGCGGACGCAATCTTATCCGAGTGAAGAGCTGGAGACAGACGAAGAGAGTACATCGACAAGCGTCGACTTCTGGGAGAATTGATGCTGGACTTCTCGCTGCGATTGGTATCGCCCGGAGTTGTCGGTGAATTGCTGACACAGGGCTTCAGCCTCGACCAGGGTTTGTCCACTGTTGCTCCTGCTTCGGACGTGGTGTTGCTCAGGACTTCCTAGTCTTTGGATCTTTGGTGGGTTATTGATTGTCTTTGAATGACACGACTGTTAGACTAACTATTAGGTTATATAGGTTTCGAATGTTAGACTAACTATTAGGTTATATAGGTTTGGAATGGATTTTAGTTTGCTAGGTTGTACAGGTTTGGAATAAGTTGTCGGTGAACACTGATTCGTGGATTGTTCGATGGTTTGCTGTGGTTTGTTGCTTGTAATCCGCGCAAGAGAGAGAGAGAGAGAGAGAGAGAGAGAGAGAGAGAGAGAGAGAGAGAGAGAGAGAGAGAGAGAGAGAGAGAGAGAGAGAGAGAGAGAGATGACTCATTACCCTAACTAGGTAGTCCGTGATACTAAAATTGATGGGTTCGTTGGAAGTACGGCACACTAGGATTGAATTCTTTTGGAGCTGTGCTCGTTTCTTGATGCCTGAGCAATAGATAGGGTTTGAGTGATAGATAGGGGTTGAGTAATTTTAGTTTAGTGCTGATTGGTTTTTAATGGTAATTAGTACTGGGTAGGGTTTGAGTAAATTTCGAGTAAATTCTGATTGGTTCTGGCCTTGGAAATTTGGATAGGATAGGTTTGACATCAATAGGGTGATAGCTCTCTCCTTTGTGCGTAGGCAATGATCGTTTTCTACATCTGTTCCTTTTAGCAATTTGGGGCTTGATAGTACTGGGGGGGCTGGGGTCTCCGTAGCTAGATGGCTGTGGTTGGGGATAGGGTTGGCCAGAAGTGCCTTTCTTAGCCCGGATGGCTGCAGCATCTATGTGAGGGATGCCGGGCCCGCTTCCCGGTTCTTAACGAAGTTTCTTTGTCAAAAAAAAAAAAAAAAAGAAATGAAAGCACCGCGGCCATGACAGAGCCATAGGTGTCATAATTGCATGGATGGGCCGTGGTGTCAGAGGGGCGGGCCAACAGATTTATTTTGACAAAATTGTCCGTTTCAGACTCGCACCATAAAGACAGTGCCATATCTCAAACTAAGCGCGTGATGCGTCCGCAGCGCCCTTGAAAAAAAAAAAAAAAAAAAAAAGGGACCGCACCGGGGGCCAAGTCCCACTTACACTGATTCTTCATTTGTGACCGTTGATCCATCTATTGGTGGGGAGAAGCACCTTCTGGAAACGGGGTCCAGGGTCCCTTCAGGTTTGTGCAGTGTCTGTTTCATACTACTGTTGTGTGTTTGTTTGTTTGTTTGTAAACTTTGTTTTTTTTCTTTTTTTTTTTTTCAATGCGGCTGCAGTTGTCCCATTATGTATAGCATTCCTGCCCAGCCGCTGTGTCCTGCAGTCTGACTGCTATAGCTGTATTTAGTCTGAAAGACACCCCCAATACAGCTTTTTTTTTTTAATACTATAATGACCCTACTTTGTATTCGGGGGAAGAAGGTAGTGTATTCCATGTAGGCTATTTCATGTTGTTTCTATTATCCTACAATGAGAACCTGGGGCTAGGACCCACTGCCAAAATGGATCGGATTAAGAACCTGAATCTGGATAGGTTCTTAGTGGAGATGCAGAAAACAGATCAATCACGGTTTTCTGCATCTGTCCTCAAACACGTCCCGATTCAGGCTTCAAATCTCATCCTCTGTGCTTGTGGGACCTTGCCCCTGGGCAGTAGTATTCCCAGTCTTGTTCTTTGGTTTCCCGCTTCGGTTATCACTCAGCTGATGGCAGCAATTCTATCTATCAATCCTGCTGTCAAATGTGGGTCCAGAAACCCTGTGGACCTGTGTGATTCATATTCATCTTTCACTACCTACCTTCCACTACTCCTAAGCCTATACAGCGGACCCCTGCAAGCATCGCTAGCTCTCAAAATTAAGGTGGTCAGGAAGTAGAGTGGGGCCGCTGCTGGGGGCGGGGGAGGGGGGGGGGGTTGTAACGCAGAGGCAGAGCGTCTTGCCAGTGGCTGCGCCTCCCAACTACTACCCCCGCCTCCATCGGGTAACAGCAGTGTCTATGGCCAGCACTCTCCCACACACCACAGACGGACAACCCACACGCACACAACAACAAACAACAACAACAACAACAACAACAACAACAACAACCCACACGTGCACATAGGCACACATTCTTCTCTCAATTTCAGCTTTCACTACCTACCTAGCACTGTTCCTTAGCCTATACAGGGGACCCCTGCAAACAATGCTACCTCCCACAGTTAAACCACCAGTACTTCCTAAAGCCGTGCCCCCGTTAACAAGCAACAATTTTAGGAAACATACAGGCCACTATAAAAACGCCCAAATTCATCCGACTAGAAACGTTTCTACACTATTTTTTTTCCACGGCCGATAGCTGGGCCAAGTACTGGTGGTGGGGATGCATGTTGCCCCCCGCCCTAATCGGCAGTGGATTTTGCCAGTAGGGTGGGGGCGCCAGTGTGGAGGGGCCGGCTAAGGCAAAGACACAGCATTTTGCCAGTAGCTGTGCTTCCCATCTACTTCTCCTGCCCCCATCGGGTAACAGGTGTCTATGGCCAGCACTCTCCCACACACCACACACAACCACACACACACACACACGCACACGCACACCCTTGATGGTCAAATACCCTAAGAAGACCGAAAGGGGAGCAAGCCAACTATCTCAGTTGGTTGGCACGAAGAGCGCCACAGGTGGTCTGTGCGGATTGAGACCACGACTTCCCGAATGCCACTTTCGTGCCTAACCAACTGAGCTAGGGCGCTTGCTCATACATAGAAGATTAGCATAGCCCCTGCGCAAGGATGACACGCATGAGGGGCTTGCCACACCACTGTCGAAAACACGATTTTCTATAGTTTCTCTTGGCCACACAGCCTGTCGAAATTGGAGATGGGACGGAAATTCGCAAGTTGTCAGAGAATGCTTCTCGACACCTCCTTTCGAATGTTGTTGAATCCCCAGCCTGCTACTCCGATGCTCTCAACAGTCCTCAGCTGCGCCATCGACTTCTCGTCGAAATTTGGTGAGTGGGCGTGAGGTCGGAATGGACTAACGCTTTTCGTACCTTCAGGCGCATTCGCACACAAGTGCGTCCATTCTACTACAGTGCTGTGAGGCTAAGGGCCTCGTCACACCACTGTCGAAAACACGATTTTCGATAGTTTCTCTTCGCCACACAGGCTGTCGAAGTCGGAGACGGGGAGAAAATTCGCAAGTTGTCAGAGAACGCTTCTCGACACCTCCTGTCGAAAGTTGTTGAATCCCCAGCCTGCTACTCCGATGCTTTCGGCAGTCCTCGGCTGCGCCATAGGGGCTCATTCGACACTCCTCGGGCACGTAAAATCCCCGAGGAATTGTTCGTTCCACCTATCCTCGGGGATGTAGTCGGCAAAGAAAAAGTGAAAACACTCCGAAGGAAATTCCTTGGGCTCCGAGGATTCCCCAGCCATTTCTTCCTTTTGCCCAAGGGACCTCACGGGCAAAAGGAACCGCTTTTCACGGAGAGGAGCGGGCACATGGGTAGAGAAACGTTACAACCGAGAATCTGGATTGTGGCGGCACCCTATTGGCTGAAGGCCTCAAACATATTTGATTTTGTTTTTCTTTTCTTTTTTCTTGTCTGACATCGTTCGAAGGAAATGTTCTTGGGCGACTTCCCCGAGGACAGGTGGAACGATGGCGGGAATTTCCTTGAAAACCCCCAAGGAAATTTCCTTGGGCCCCGAGGACGCCCCAAGGAGTGTCGAACGAGCCCCATAGACTTCTCTTCGAAATTTGGTGAGTGGGCGTGAGGTTGGGATGGACTGATGCTTGTCGTACCCTCAGGCGCGTTAGTCTTTTTCCATCTGGCATTCACAAGTGCGTCCATTCTACAGTGCTGTGTGGCTAAAGGGGGGCAAACTGTTGAAGGGAGGTTGTCAAATTTATTCTGACAGCCGTCAATTTTTTTCTCGTTTTGACAGTGGTGTGGCGAGGTCCTAAAGGGGGGCAAGCTGTGGAAAGAAGGCTGTCAAATTATTCTGACAGCCACCGATATTTTTTCCCTTTCTACAGTGGTGTGGCGAGCCCCTAAATCCAGAAATTGTCCAAAGCGCAAGGTTCATGAATCTATGGAGAAAAGAAAACATCCAGCGGCCTAGCTCAGTCGGTAAGACACGCAAGTGGCATTCAGGCGGTCTTGGGTTCAGTACCCATGTACCTTCCTGGGCAAGCTTGGCGCCCGCCACCTAGAGATATGGAGGGGACCAGAGGGGAGGCACAGTGACTGGGTCATAGAAGAAAAAGCTCTGTCTTGATGCTACTGGCTGACCCCTGGCCGGTATCACCCAGTTGCTGTAGAAGGTACAGCACCTGGGTGCAGCTCCGTCATTGGAGGCTTGAGCACGGATGTGGCTGCTACGGGTTCCCGTATCACTATAATGACAATTAAAAAAGGCCTGAAAGGCCGTCATGTCCAGATTCGATAGGTAGTTGAATTGGTTGGGTCTGTCTTCCTGCATTGAATTGTTCCTTTCAGGACAGGACGGGAATTATTATTGTCCTCCAGCCATATACTGGACGAGAATTCAATTACCTATCGAATTGTTTTATAGAAGGGTTCTCGTATTGATAGGTAATTGAATTGTTTTTTTTCCATTTTTATATTACTTTTCAAAAAGAAAAGAAAAAGAAATATAAAAATGGGAAAAAAAACAATATATGTATTGCGCACTTTGAGAGGCCGAGGTAGCTACCACAAACGCTTACACGTGTATCTATATGCCTTAATTGTAGTGAGAGTAAGATGAGAGGAGAGCGCCAGCACGCGATATTTTGCCCCAAGGTCTCGACAAGAAAGAAGGACGATCAAAGTTCCCCCAGAGCGCTTCTGAAAATTGGGCCCAGTGTCCCTTAAAGGAATCTCCAAAAACAAAAAAAATGCAGAGTAAAACTATCGCAGTATAATATTCTTGCTATGCAGGAAGACACCAGCATGTTTCTAAAATCGAAACACTATTGGCAAAGAACAACAAGCTATAAACTGCAAATCTCGAAAATGCACAAAACAATTCAGGAGAAGTTTTCAATTTAACCCTAAAAATATTTCCAAAAGCATGATAAATTCTTAGATACAAATCCAATCTAAAAATTTAATCCAAATACATACTAAATTTACTCTTAACATAAACTGGGGCTGGGCGTACTAATATTGTCTATAAAGAGACAAAACATAACGAGACTATCGGTGCGACTGACCAGGAATAATTATACTAACACCGGGAGACTTCCTCCCCTACTTATCAGTAGAACCTAAAACTCAAAGAGCAGGAGTTGGGTAAGAAGAGTGACCTGTAGGATTACTCTCCCATCATCACTATCCAATCACACTGTAAAGAACCTTTGTTGCCTAGACGGGTTTCCCACCATGCACCCAATGGATACAACTCTAGTTTGCCCTTCACCGGGTCTCTCATTCCGTCCAACCATTGTTGTTCACACGGCTCCCTCGTGCTAACTATTCTTATAATAACTACAACCGACTAACGCTCCCACCACTGGCGAAGACACTCACACTGCCCTGTAGTGCCACTGTCGGTAGAAGAAGAGTTGTAGGGATACCCTCTCATCATCACTGTCCAGAACGTTGTAAAGAGCCTTTGTTGCCAAGACGGGGTTCCCACCACACACCCAATGGATACAACTCTAGTTTGCTCTTCACCGGGTCTCTCATATCCTCCAACCATTGGTGTTCCCACTGCTCCTTCGTGCTAACTACTCTTATTCTGACTACAAAGACAACCAACTTAACAAAGGCAAAATACCTGAAACAGACAAGGAGGAAAAATCACAAATTTATTCCCATGCATCGCGGATAACAACTATCCCTCTCTCTCAATCCTAAGATACTTCAACAAAACGTGTTTCTAAAAACGAAACACTAAGAGCAGCCTCGGCGCCAGAACAGAGACAGTAAGAATTATACTTCTCAAGGGGATCAAGAGACAACTAAGCGATCAAAGAAATGCAACAGCTAAAAGCGGAGGGTTCCAAGATCTATTAAACTAGAAAAAGGAGGAATCTCAATGACTAAGAGCTGGGAAGGAGGGATAAACATTAGGGTTACCCTCTCATCCTCACTAACCAAAACGCTGTAAAGAACCTTTGTTGCCTAGACGGGTTTCCCACCACGCACCCAATGGATACAACTCTAGTTTGCTCTTCACCGGGTCTCTCATATCATCCAACCCTGTGAGTATCACCCTAAGCCACTGCAAACATACCCCAGCGCTTAAGAATATAAAGAAACTGTGAATCTCAATCATATATCAGAACTCAGTACCATTGACAAATAAAGACCACCCCCAATCTAACCCTAAAGCGTCCACAGGGTGCATAAGACATCTTCCTCCTTACTATACACAAACCCCGAAGAGCCTGAGCTGCCATGACGGGTTTCCCACCACGCACCCCTGGATCTCGATAGGTATAACGATCTCAGTGGGTACAGCTAAAGTTTGCTCCCCCTTGTCTCTCCTGTTACCTAACCAGGAGCGTTCCCACTGCCACCTCTCGCACTCACACTGCTTCGGCAGCACCGCTACTAGTATTACCCGAGACGTCATCCATGCCCAACCTGTGGTCAAACAAACAAAGGAGAAAATCCTAACATTACCCTACATATCCACTTCTTATTGGAGTCCGAGATGTAGTTCAGACTCTCCATGGAAAGGTTGGGTGAAACACGGGGCCAATAGGGTGGGGGACCTTTGGGACTTGAGTACATGGAATTGGAAGCATGCAGAAAGAATGCGTACATGGTTGCGGTAATAAGAAAAAAAAAAGAAAAAAGAAAAAAAAAGGAAAGAAAAGCCACCGCCTTTATTGCCAGATACAGACTAAAACTCATTTTACCCTTGGCAGTGCCGGCAACAGTCCCACCACCAGCGTAAGCTCTCCCACTGCCTCCGCTGGCGCTGTAGCTGGTCTTCATCAAGACTCCGAAGGACTTGAGTACTGTAAGAACTTGACAGTCGATATGGCGTGTAATCAGATAAACCACAATGTCAATAGATGGTGAAAAAGGAACCCCCCCTGCAATTATGGGGAGGACGGCTCCTCTGATGTCAATGGCTTCATAGGTGTAGATTGGTATAAAGGTTGGTATATAGGTCAGATACAAGGCTTCCAGGATGCCTTGGCGTAAGAGTGCAGAGGCACTCCCTACCCACTCAAGGGCTAGGCTACGCCAGGGCACTGTCGCCATAGCTCTCACACAGCTATGGTGCCTAGCAGGGTAGGTGCCTCGTAAAAGATCAGGGTGGTCCTAATGCCCCGACGTTGCATCCTACTCAGTCGCAACTAACGACGACCGGGCGCGCCACCGCCGCTATCGCCGCTGCGTTAGCGCACTCTCGTACGGCCCAGCTCGCTGGTTTGGACTGCGCACTTAGGGAGAGATCCCACTGGCAAAAACGATTGGAATAAATGTCTGAATCTGGACGTGTTTGTGGAGAGGTGCAAAAAACTGTAATTGATCTGCTTTTCTGCATCTCTGCGTGGAACATGCCCTGATTCGGACACTTATTCCAATCCTCTTTGCCAGTCGGATCTGGCACTTACACGTGTTTGCTGTGCATCATCATGGGAGACCAGGTGACGAAAGCTGAGGTAAGACTGTGAGACATTTCCTGCTTGCCACGCCACTTGGCCTTCTTGGAATCTCTATGTCTTTTCGCTCGATTTGTTCGTTTCTTCTTTTCTTTTTTTTTTTCTATTTTTCTGTTGTTTTGTTTTCTTCTGCATGAGGCGGACATAAATATTGGGCGTAGCACCACTACACAGCACTCTGCATGTATCTGGAGGACAATAATCATCCCGACACATTTGGAATGTTGGACTCTTGGGGCTGCACGAGGTCCAGAAGGGGCCCAAATGCATGTAGAATATTGAGTAGTAGAGCAACGCCCATTATCTGACCCCCAGCCAGTGGGCCTCGACGTACGATCACCAAGGGCCTCGCTCCACCACACAACACTTTCATAGCGGTCCGGAAACATTCCAGATATTGGACTCCTCCAAACACACCTGGTGCAGGAAGACGTCCAAATGCATATAGAGTGTTGAGTAGTGGAGCCAGGCCCCCAAATGTGGAAAAGAAATTACTATGGCCGTTGTACCTACCATATATAGATGACTCTGATCTAGTACCTTGTGTTGTCTTTGTGTGATTAAGTTGATATTGTGCTGTGAAGAGTCCAATGAAGAAGTGTATACACACGTAAGTGAGTGACGCGCATAGTACAGAAAAGGAGGTGGCTGCCGAATAAGCTTACTCATAGTTTCCTGTTGACGTCAACCTTCGACTATTATACCGGAAAGGAGGCTTTGATTTTGGAAAGACATTGACGAGAGTATTTTCAAGGCAAATCGAGAGGCATGCACGAGTATCTATCGAGAGAAAGGCCAGGTCTTCCGAAAACGCCAGATGCCACTCTATGAGACTCCCTTCGTGAGTTGCAGATCATCTCGTTTCTCCATCCCCTATTAATACGAAACGGCCAATCTTCTCAGTTCATGGCCAACGTTACAACTCTTCTGGATGAGCGAACTGGGAAAGAAGTTACGTAAGCCATGAGGTTGTGTCGTCAACCTGCTGACCTCAACCACTTCTCCACGAGCAGACTCAAATGCATTGGGCGTGGTCTCATCGTCGGCTGACTGTTTGTGTCATTAGGAGGAAATAGGTGGCTTCTCCAAGCGGCCTTCTGGGGATCAGATTAGTAGTGTATAACCGAGGCCATTATCATGCTAACTAGTCTAACTGCGTCACAAGGTCAGCGACCTCAAAGTGTTTTTGAACGATAAAAGGGAGTGACGTGATCGTTAATGAGTAAGTGTTCGTCTGCAGCGCAACTAATAATGTTTAAGTATAAATTTGGAAATGGAGCTTCTCATGGAAAAATGTGAATGACATTTTGTTTCACCCTCCTTTCTTCTGGTTGTTGTTTGCATCTCCTCATCTCCCTTTTCGTTCCCTTTCTCCCTTGTGCAAAGAGTCCGACTTTTTTTTTGCTTCAGAGTTGAGTAGTGGAGCAAATTGAGCACTGACAGCGGAGCGTACTTAGCCTACTCGGGAGGCTCAGGTGATAGTACTCAGTTTTAGGCTGCATGCATAGTCTGATTGGTAGAGGGAGAGCAAACATCATAAACCTTGCTAGATTTCTGATCTAGGGTCATATTACCAGGGGTGAGTAGACGAGTAATTATGTAAATTAGAGGGCGCTCAAGCACGCAAGTACCCGTACAGTCGTACAACCGTGAAGAAGCGTGAGCCCATAGGGGTTCATGCGCTGCTACGGTTTTGAGACTGTATTTGTCGGCGGGCGTAGTGTTCTTGCGAGTAAGTGACCTTATAACTTATGGGTTTTTGAGATCGTGCGATCCTACCAGAGAGGCGACAGTGTGAGTGCGTGGGCACACTGATCCGCAGGCTTGCAGAAACGTTTATGGCACACAGGGGCTGACATAGCGATGCGAACCCACTAATGCTCATTTAAGCCCCGCTGGAGCACTACCAATTGACATGGCCACCAGTTTATACCCTTTTATTCCGGGTAACCAGAGATGCTTTTGATGATAACCGAGGTTGGTTAGGAATTGGGTAATGAATTGCAGAGGGAAAAGGAGACAGTTGAGAAAAATACTTTATCTAATCGTTAAGTTCTTGTTAGACGGGGATTAATGTCAGAAATGATTGATGCTCCTACTGTCGGCTGGAAATAGACAGACTCAACGGGCAGTGTGATGTTACGGATGCAACAACTAAAGCTAAATTTTAAAGCATACTCATGTTTCCCCTTTTGATATTGAAAAGGCCCCACGTTCAAGCACGGGTCGTAACAGATGTTATGAACTGGACCCAAACCAGAAAACATGCCTAAAAAATACATGTCATTGATCGGAGCGAGAAAGACCATTACCTCATTTTCTAGTGATTGAGTTGTGAGTTTTTCACTGAATCTTACCTGACCTACTCGGCCCCGTCGACCAGAGACAGAAAAATACGATACTATGTAGCTGAGGTGGGGGCTACAGTTGTACGCTCAAGTACTAGGACCACATTAAATTAACCGACTTCCCATAATCGAGATCAGAGTACTAACTAGCCCAGCTGAAAAGAGGGTTGGGCTGAGAAAACGGTCAGCGAACACTCAGCGATTATAGACGGCTGATGGAGAGGGGCAGACGCAGGATCTGCTGAGGGAATAGAAGTCTCTATGAGTGTGTTCTGAACCTTTAAGACTGCACTGACCAGCAGAGGGTGTGCCAATTCATAAGCTCGAAGGTATTAAACAAATAAGAGCATAGTTTAGTTGAAATATCGACCTCTCTAGACGTCTCTTTTTTCGAAGATCTCTAAACAGAGTGATCAGTGAGCACCATCCATTACCTCCATAACCTCGGTACTTGCAATAAAAACCGCCTGCATTTTGCGTGAAGGGACGACAAAGCAGAAACGCTACTACCATTACGAGAAACCAGACTGAGTCCTGTGGAGTAACCATCCACATTGGGGTAAAACCATTATGATAAGTCATAACAGATTTGTTGATCAGCCTTAATGAAGCAATCTGACAAGGTCTTCCTTCATAACGTCAGCGGATGGGTCTGAGTAGCCCTTGATAGACTCAACCTGACAGAATGGCAAGTATTGGCAGCTAGATAACGTGTCATCCCCTTTACTTTAACGGTGTCGGGACTGATGGGTCCCGAATAACTTCCCATCACTCGAGAGATTGAATACGGACAATTTATGCATAATAAAGAAATCTGGAGTGAGGAAGCAGGAGAGAGAAAAGACAAACGATTAGGTCACAAAAGGGAGTGATGCCCTGAGGAGAGAACCACAGGAGGAAAGAACTAGCGGCGACAAGCAAGCGAGCATAAAAATAGGGGCACATAGAACATACCAGAGGCCGGGAGGGTCATCGGAATGCAATAAGACTAAGGCCAAAGAGCCCTTTGAACTAGCAATTGCAGCGCAACAGCAATAAGGGAATGAGCAAGTCGAGGAATGGGCGGCCAGAAGCCGCGGGAAGCCAGGAAATGAGGGTCCAACGTGGGGGCCACCTATGGGAGCCTCGGAGCGGAGGTCCGCGAACAAAGAGATCGGCACGCACAAGGCGCGAGGAAAGACTAAGGAGAGGGGTCGCTATAGGGCGACAAGACGCCCAAGGGGCATGGGACACCTCGGGGAAAGGCACACGGGGCCACGTGGGACTAGGTAAAAATAATGGCGTCCGGGGCGAAATGTGTCGGGGACCACCAACGAGACTAAGTGTCGGGGACCGCCGACGGGACTAAGTGTCGGGGACCGCCGACGGGACTAAGTGTCGGGGACCACCGACGAGACTAAAGTATCGGGGACCACCAACGGGACAAGTAGCGGGGACATGTGAACGTCCCAAGAAGAAACGGCGGCACCGCATGAGGAAAAAATAATAAATGCAAGGTGCACCGTCAAGATCGACATCTTGACGACCAAGAATATTAGCACCACTAGTGCAAGTACTAGAAGTGACAAACGGGAAGGCCAAAAGGAAAAGGAAAAGTAAGGAAAACTGAAGTAGGAGGCATGGGAGCAATCCGAAAAATCTCGGATCAGTCACCCTCAATAAAATAGAGTCAAATGAGACCCCATGTGAAAAATAGCCCCCCGGGAGAAAATCGGAGTAGGAGGGACCATTGTGGGAGAAATGTAGAAGTAAAAGGAGGCTCCCATGGGCATGGGAAGGCCATTATTGCAGTCCGAGAAATAACGGACTGCACCGTGGGCATAGGGAGGGCCAAAACTAAAAGGAAGAGGCTAGAAAAGGGCCTTAACGGCCACTTGACACTTGGCATGCTAGAAAAAAAAA
>BFEA01000572.1:541812-552705 GCA_003427395.1 Chara braunii
GTGGCCGACTCCATGAGAAAGGTGCATATAGAGTGTGTCTGGTTGACTGAGGAGTTTTATAGGCTCTCATTGAAATATGGACCCTTCAACGGAGATAAAGCCGAGGAAGTCATCATCGTCCTAAGAATAGGCAGGTATGACCGCCTAGAGGTAGAGGCGGAGTCTTGGGACGCCATAGTTAGCCGGGAGGCGGCGGCTGCACCCTCCTAAGTAGACGACGTTTTTAAACTATTTGAGGTACTGTGGTTCGACTGAATGAGGCCAAGGGATCGAACACAGCGAAAAAGCCTGAGTATGGAGGGTGCTTGTGAGTAAGGTGTAACATAAGAAAGGGAGTGTGTACATTAGGCCGTAGATGGTGCATAAGGATCGAAACAAGGGGGAAGTGACAACAACTAGAAAATGGGGGTCGGGTAGAATTGAACATGTATGAGTTGGGGATAGCAGCAAAAACCAGTGTACGATAAGTAGTGAGGGTTGAAAGACTAAAATACGAAAAGCATGGAATCTCGGTGGGTGCAGCAATCGGGCTTAGAAAGCAGGAAAGGAGACATTGCGAGATGACCCGACAAATGACGTTCTGGGGGGATAGACCTCGTGGGATCCTGCCACCAAGAATATCAGAGGGCAGGGTTGAAATAAGCCTGCCGGCAAGAAATACGGTAGGCAATCCGGTAATGGACTGGGTGGGGGTAAAGTTGGTGGAAGATACAGTGTACCTAGTAGTGAAGCTGGAATGGCGGGCAAGAGGGGAGTTCGGGGGCGTAGACTTGAACCGCCCAGGGCGTGTACACTCGACGGGATCCTTACACCTGTCGGAAGAGGGATGGCGGACCTTTGGGATTGCTTTGGCTTCCGGGGATGACCCCGTGCGAATGTTCGAAGGGGCATGACAAATAACCTGGCGAGAAGGGTTTGAGTTTGCAGACCCAGAACAAGATGACGTAACAGCGGAGGTAAAAGTCACTGCGGCAGGGGTTTTCGAGCTCCCAAATGAGGTCGTACGGATGAGTCTACCACCCTTCCTGCTAAGACAAGTGGGAGGCATAGAACGAGTGGAGCAGGCGGTGACTGTCATAGCTAGGCTAAATTTTGACGAAGCATTAATGTATCGAGAATATTATCGGGTCTTTCTAGAGATGGGGCATTTCGGGGACGAACAAGGGCGCGAGGTGCTTTGTATTCTAAGAGCAGCAGTAAATGCTAGGCCAGGAGTTCCCAAAATAAGTGATGAGACGATGTGGAGAGTCATCCGGCGAGAGGTAGGTCAGGGCGCGACCTACATAGATGATCTCTACCGACTGTACGAACAGCAAGAGGAGGCTACTGCTCTTGGGGGTATAGAGGGATAGTTGGGACTAGGAAAGAGAAATGAAAACACGAAGGGCAAGGGAGACAGTAGGTGGGCGGATTCTGAAGATTGGTTGTAACCCTTTCTATGTGGACTATGCAGGAAATCACCCAGTTAACAATGGCAGCAAGACGTGAGCGAGTGGAACGCCAGTCCCGTGTGCGAATGGAACGCCAGCCCCGGTACCCCGGATCGCCGTGGAACAACGGTGGACGATGGGAAGTATCCCTCCCGTCGAGTTCTACCTATCAGGGGTTCGACGTAGGATGGCGGGCCGTGACTTTGGGAAGGGACGCCGCCTTCATGTTGATAGAATGTCGGTGGACAGGAATGAGACTCAACCGAGGACCCGGAGATGATCTGTTCTCCAATCTGGAGGTTACCGGGGCCATGTATCTGTCTGAGATCGGCTGGCATTCGTTGGGGGTAGAGATAGCCCAAGGTCACGAGCTGGCACCGGTCTTTCAAAGGGTCCCCCGGACGTTGACCCGGATAGGACATTCGGTCAGGGGAAGAAGGAACGTGGGCTTGCTAACCCGGGTGGAGATGGGAGGTTGGAGGGAGTTCAGGGCACCAACCACACCGCTGAGGTGCCGGGTAATGTGGGCAGACCACTTTTCCGCGCAAAGCGAAGGGGGGCAGAAGGACAGAGAGTCAATAAATCCGGATGGTACCAAAGAGAACCGGAAGGAAATCTTCACAGGAGAAAGCTCGGGGAAAGTCGGGGGAAGCAGGCAAGGGACCCAGGGGACCAAGGAAGGCAGAAATAAGGATAGGACAAACCCCCGAAACTCGGAAGGAGCCATGCCTAAGAAAGTAAGGGTCACGGACACAAGGCGAAAACTAGCCGAGATAGACAAGAGGACCGCGGAATACAAGGCAAGACTGATTGAGGAAATGATGACTGGGAACGAAGAAGGTCCTCTGCAGGAGGAACCCCGGGACGAACGGAAAGCCAGCCAAGGTGGGACTGGACAAGGGGATAAAGGTAGTGACCATGGGGGAACGCCGAGCAAGAGAAGGAAAGAGGGAGAGAACTCTCTGGGGATGGAAGCAGAAAAGGTAACGACTCCGCCAGCCATTGATAGTAGGGCTAGCCGCCTGCCGATCACGCCAGCAGTAGCGCGAGGATGCGAAGGACTTTGGAGCCTTAGGAAAAGAGTGTTAGGATGGTTTGACCCGGAAGGAACTATGAAAACCAGGGAGGGACAAAAGGACGGCAAGGAGAGCCCGGATAACAGTGTGGCAGGCGAGGCCAGCAGCTCCGAGGGCGGCCTTAAGAAGATAGTGTCGTCCCTCGCTCGAGCACTAAACAAAAATCAAGGCTATCTGGCAGACGCCAAGAAAAAGCTGACTTTCGATGGAGCAAACATCACGGAGTTCCTGATCGACTACGAGAACCTAGCTGCGTTACTAAAGTGGACCGAGGAGGAAAAGATGGACCACCTAGGACAACATGTGTCGTTAAGCCTAGGACGGGACATAATGGTCATTGTAGCCGCAAGCCGGTCTTGGAAGGAGACCCGGGATGTGATGATGAGGAAGTACCTAGCGGCGGAGAAAATGGCAACGGAGGCCGACCTAGCGGTCGTTCAGAGGAAGAACTTTGCAACGTACAATGATTTCCTACGGGAATTTACTCTGGTAGCACTAAGGATCCCCGGGGTCACGGACCGGATAATGAGCAAATATTTCCTCGGGCAGTTCTTCGAGTTTGACAAAGACAAGATCCTGTCAGCCTACCAACAGACGAGCAAGTTTGTAAACACGCGGGATGTTGATTTTAACACAGTGACGGATTTGGCTGAGAAAACGGTAGTAACGACGACGTTGACCTTGCTCAAGGAAGGAGAGATCATAGATCTGACCGGTAGGACGGGCGACAAGGTAAAGAAGGGGATTGAAAGTCTACATGAACGGGTGCACGGGGTCGACAATAAGATTGAAAGGATGGAAGGCGCGCTAATGGTTATGCAAGCACAAGTATCCCGACCTGCCCTCCCTCCCCAAAAAGCTGTGGTCCCGCCAGGTGTAGCAAACCGGGGATTTAGACGGAGAGATCCTGCTAACGAGCAATGCAAGTACTGCACCGCGATAGGAAATTATGTGCGCGCATGCCCAAAGCTCAACCATTATATTCTGAAAAGAAGGTGTACCAGGTCGTTAAAGGGGGAGATATTTGGACCACAAGGAGAACGGGTGAACTGTAACTCACCAGGAGGGATGCGGCGAGTCGTTATCATGCTCAACGGTATAGAAATAACAGTCGTAGAAGCCGAACCGGTAGGCGAGATCATCTGGGATCAGCTCCGCGGGTGCGGGCCGCAGACCAACTTTACTTTGGAAAGCGACGGACGTGATAGGGTGAACGCAACCACTCGACTGGGAACGGCCGGGAGAAGGATTAACCGTGACACCATTATGGAGGAGGTCGCTGGAAGCTCCGAACCCCAGGCAGAGCCTAAGGCCGAGGAACCAGAGAAAGTCTATGGGAAGCCTAGGGAAGAGGAGCCTGCGGACAAGGCTACCACCGTCAAGAAGAAGTTTAGGTATCAAATCCCGATCTTGACCTTGCCTGAGCTCGACGACACTATTAGCAAGTTACTAGGAACCATGGTGTCGGTGTCTTTTCAGACCATGCTGCAGGCTAGCCCTAGGTTGCTCAAGGGGCTCAGACAACTGTTGACTCGGAGGCGAGTAGAAATAGGCGACAACCCCGAATTACCAGAAGGGGAGAGGGAGGAGGAAGCTCCGCAAGAAGTGGCTAACCTTCTGAGGAGTCACGGGGACTTGGAGGATCTCGAAAGGGCCTTTGCAGACATTCATTTGAGCTTACCCGACCGAGAGGGCGGCGAAGTCATGAGATCACCACCCGGGACGAAGCTTAGCTTTCATACGCTACCCGTAGGGAAATTGAAAATCCAGATCGGGAGTCATCACACCGACGCATTAGTAGACGGGGGAGCAGAAATCACTCTCATAAGGAGAGATTTCGCAATGATCACGGGATGTACGGTAAACAAGGAAGTAACAGGGAGCATCCGGGGAGCTGGCGGGGAAATCCCGTTTGCTGGGTACGTCACGAAGTGTGCTGTGAAGGCAGGGGTCAGGGAATCGATCTGCTCGTTTCAGCGGATGACTGTAATGGAGGAAATGGACCACGACATAATCCTCGGGAGACCGTGGTGCGCGAACGTAGAGATGATAGGCATGCACTTGCACGATGGCTCGTACATGGTAGACATAGAGGACCCTGTGACCGGCCGGGGAGAGCTCCTTCGACTCCTTGGAACGGGAGGAGACCCCCCAAAGGGGAAATTGGCAACATGGTCGCCGTCGTTCGAGGATAGCACGCGAAAAGGAGCTTTCGCACGGATGGAGGGTATGAGAGAAAGGATAGAAATCATGATTGAGGAAGCATTCAACAAAAATGAGTGGATCAAGATGGGCCTGCCCAGAAGAAGAGGAGGCAGGAGGACGAAGTTCTAGGTGTTATGGTGGCGGAAAAGGAGTCAGAGGTCGAACTTGGTGCTAGCCTGCCCAAACGGAAAGAAGTACGCATAGACGTGCCGAAAATCGCACTCGAAATCCCGATCTATTGCAACTCATCAAGGCCCTCAGATACCACAAGGTAGGAGTGGATTCGGCAGCCTTGACCAAGTTCGAAAGAGAGGTGCAAAAGGGATATTGCCTGAATGGGAAACTAGTTAGTATTCAACCACGAGTCGTAGAGGCGGCGGGGGCAATTCCGACTGTTCATTTTTTAGGAGAAAGATCCCGGAAGGAAGTGTTCGAAAGTACAAGCCGGTAGGGAAGAAAGCAAAACCGGTCTCGATCCTGCTAGAGACGTCAAAGGAAGAGGCTATGGAGAAGGAGGAAGAGGTCCTTCGAGTGATCCGAGAAAAAAGGGCGACGGAGGGACATCGGATACCAGATAAGGTAGTCGACACAATGAAGATAGGGATAGACGGGTTCTTAACGGAGGAAGAAACCCGCCTGATAAAAAAGACCTGCCAGGAGTTTCACCCGGGATTTGCCTTTAGTGATCACCAGAAGGGACGACTGGATGCGAAGTTGATCCCTCCGGTCAGAATCCACACGGTAGAACATGAGTACTGGAATGATAAGGGATCATCCTACGAATTTGGGATAGCAGGAGAAGTAACAGACCTCCTCCGAGCGAAGATGAACTCCTTCGTTGCGGAGCCTACGGCATCGCCATACACAAATCGGTGGTTCGTCTTTCGGAAGCCTAACAAGACACTAAGGTGGATTCAGGACCTGCAGAAGTTGAATGCGGTAACCATCCGGGATGCTGACTCGCTACCTCAGGCTGACTTATTAGCAGAATCGCACGCCGGTCGGAGCATTTACTCCCTGATAGATCTGTACTCAGGGTACGACCAGCTTCCATTGGATGTTCGAGACAGACCATACACCGCTATGCACACCCCCGTAGGCCAGCTACGGATGCAAGTGATACCTATGTGATTCACAAACACGGTGGCCAAAGCGCAACGCAGGATGCTCGTTGTGGCCGGGGACATGTTCCCAAAAAAATGTGAACCTTACATCGATGACAATCCGATCAAAGGCGTGCAGGAGAAGGACGAGACGGAAGTCCATCCAGGGATCCGACGTTTTGTGTGGGATCACCTGCAGGACATCAAGGATATACTCCGACGGTTCTTAGTATACAACATTACGGCTAGTGGACCGAATAGTATCCTAGCAGTACCGGAGGTAACTATACTAGGATTTCGTTGCGGTGCTTACGGCAGAAAGCCGGATCCGGCAAAAACTGATAAGATATCACAATGGCCGACACCATTGCGCAAGACAACGGAGGTAAGGGCATTCCTAGGCGTAGTCGGCTTTTGGAGGATCTTCATTAAGAACGTTGCCAAGATTGCTGAGCCTATCCGGGCTATGATCAGGGAAGAAGGAACCATGGATTGGACGGAGAAACGAGAAGGAGTTGTCCAAAGGCTCAAGGACATATTGACATCAGAGACAGTCGCCCTGTCTGCGCCTTGTTTTAATGACGAAGTGGGACGACCCTTCATCCTAGAGACTGATGGAGGACCTTTGGCCGTAGGAGGTGTGTTGATTCAAAGGGATGAGGGAGGAAAAGAGAGGCCGATTAGGTTCGAAAGTAGAACCCTGAACTCCACAGAATGGCGGTACTCGCAATTCAAGAAAGAAGTCATAGCCATCCTGCATTGCCTTAAGACCTTCCAGGCCTACCTATTTGGGAGGCGGTTCATCTTAAGGATCGATCCGACGAATGTCGCAGGGCCTCTGAAGAAATACAGGCCTATAGATCCGACGGTAGGGAGATGGGTAGGATTCATCTGGCAGTTCGATTACAAGATCGAACGGATTGCTGAAATCCGCAACAAGGCAGATGGGCTGAGTCGGGTTTGCATCACTCCCGAAGGGATGGAGGATGCAGAACCCATAATTGCCTCCCTCGAATACGAAGGAGGGACTCTCGCGGTGGATAACGAAATGATGAGCGAGGGATGCACCTCGGGAGAACTATTGATCCAGACTTTGGAGAAGGGGGCACCTGCTGTAGTAGCAGAACTGACAGAAGGACCAGTCATTACTCGAGGACACAGAGAAGAAAAGAACTCATAGGGAGCGATAGTAGGACCGAAAGAGGAGCTAATAGCAATGGCGGTCGAAGGAGGCCGGGAAGCAGTGATGAGCTTAGTGGAATCTTGGGAAAGGAAAGAGTTGCAGTGCGTGGTAAATCAGATGCAGGAAGGAAAGGATGGGGGCAAGGAAGGAGAGGAGTTTTTCTATGTCCAATCCTACGAAGGACTCTTTCGGGAGATCGGTTTATTGTTGGTAGGAAACAAACAACCTACGGAAGTCAGTATTAAGGCGAGAGAAGAAGCCGAAAGGTACGTTCTAAGGGGCGGGCATTTGTTCCGAAGGGAAGGTGTTATGCCCAGAAGGGTTGTGTGCGGAAGATCTAGGTAAGTAGACGTTATCCAGGCAATGCACGGCGGGTTAGCTGGAGGTCATCGGCCGTCCAAAGGAACACTTGCAAAGATAACGTCGCTTTATTATTGGCCAGGCATGGTAGACATGGTCGCCATTTACTGCCAGACTTGCCTTATTTGCCAAGAACGAAGCTCAGTACGAGTCTTCGAGCCACTTAGACCAACGCGGGTGCTAGGGCCGGCACATCTGGTCCACCTCGACCTTGCGGTCATGCCTGTATCAACGGATGGGTACAGGTATATCCTGGATGCGCGAGACAAACTGAGCGGGTTCGTGGAGGCAATCGCCCTCAAGAAAAAGACAGGGAGAAGTGTGGCGGACTGGATGGAAGACTTCTACTTAAGGCATTCATTCGTCAGGAGGTTTATAGCAGACAATGAGACGGAATTTGTGAACCAAGAAGTATTGGGGATGCTTAAGAGACTCTGCGTTCCGATCAAACTCATCGAACCGTATCACCCTGAGGTCATTGCACCTGTGGAAAGGGGGCACCGAACCTTGAAGAACATGATTGCAAAGCTCGGAGCAGACCATATGGGGAACTGGCCTAGGTATCTTAAGCAGCTTGTCTTTGCAGATAATATGACTCCTAAAAGGACAACAGGATGTATCCCGGCAGAGCTTTGGTACGGAAGAGAGATCGACTTTCCTGTGGAAGCCTTGATACCTACCTGGAATAGGTTAGATGATGATCCGCAAATGACCACTGAAGAGTTAATCGAGGCAAGATGTCAACAAATCCTTAAGAATGAGGAGGTCGTGGAAGACATCGCCAGCCGGGTGCTGGACAGCAGAATGAGGGACAAAGCAAGGTGGGACCAGGTTAAGAATGTCAGAAGGGAGCCACTTCAGGTGGGAGAGATGGTATTGCTAAGGAACTCGACACTAGAAAGTACTTGGTCGAGACAGTTGGGAAGGAGGTTCAAAGGCCCCTACCGGGTCGCCAAGCGGGTGGGACTGAACACCTTTGAACTGGAAGATTTGGATGGAACTGGATTGAAAGGGCCCTTCCCGGGGCAACGACTGGTCAGGTTTCTAAGTCGGGACCCAGTGGAACAATGGCTTCAGGAGGCCGAAGATAAGGAAACAGAGGAGCCACAAGTTAAAGACTAACCACAACCTTGCCTACACTATGGTTTGTCTCTGACCATGTTCGTGGGACTGTCATTTTTTTGGGACTGGTGCTTTGGCTTGGACTGACTGAGGTTGAAAGGTAGCATGACTTGGGGGGTTGCAATATCTGGTTTGTGTGACAACGGGAAGGGATGTTTGGGGCATTGTACCATAGTTTTTTATGGGGAAAATATGGGGTCATCACAAACGATGCATTCGCATGTATAAAAAGGGCATGATGCGAGGGATACTGGGTGCATTTTGAGAATGTCTACTGGCCTAAGGGGGGGGAGGTGTAAGTGTATGAGGGACATTGCGGGTGTTGTTTTGTTATACAGGGCTTAGGAGTAAAACGAGAAAAAACAAAAATGGAATTCGGCAACGAGAACGACAGCGGGGCAATCAGCAGGCCTACCGGAGGGGAAGAAGCTGGACCAAGCCAAGGGAGGAGGACAACGAAGAGAAAATTGTACATTGGGCTCATGGGCGGGCCAGCGGTAGGCAGGGGTAGAAGGAAATGTTTGTGTAAGAAACCCTCATCCCTCCGCAATGGAGAAGGTATAGAAATATTATCTGACAGTGAGGGCGAAAAGGGAAGGGCAAATGTGGAAGAAGGAGGCAACACAGAAATGGGAGATAAGGCTCGGGTCTCTAACGAAGAAAGGGCCAATAGGGGCGAACGACGTGAGACTTGGCATGGGGAAAGCGAGGGGGGACAAGGTATGCGTGACGAACGTAAGGAGGACGAAGCGGTCACGGCAGTTGCAAGGGGTATGGAACGGGGACAGAGATCCCTTTTACCTACGATCCAAAGAACCTTGCTGGTGGGTATAGCCCCATACAGACTGAAGACGAGGGGGACGAGGAGGAGGATGTGCGAGAAGTCATAGAAATCAGCAGCGGGGATGAGAGGGATGAGATCTCAAGGTCTAGGGAAGAGGGGCGGCCTCCGATGTACCAGTCGGGCGATGGGGCTTTCAGGTGGGAGGACGAATTCGGGTCCACGCCCAGTCATTGGTTTCAGCAATGGACCAATGTAATCAGGCACAAATGGGTTATCAAGACTCGGGAACTCGCAAGGGCAGGGGTGGAAGCCACACCATTGGATTTTTTTAACGAGGCAGAGTTGCATAAAATTGTAAGGATGAAAAGAGAAATCGAGACTTACGACCTGGGGGTTAGGAAGCCTGCCAAGGAACGGGATGGACAAGGAACTGGGCAAGACTAGGCGCAAGGCAGCAATAGGAACTAGGTGTTGACCTAGCATTGAAAGGGATCGCTGCTTTTCTGTTTGCAGAGACATGAGAATGACGAGAACATGTATAATATGGGCAAGCTTGCTAAGGAGGAAGTGAAAAGAGGGTCAGCTAAGGATGTGTCACGCTAAAGTAGAAGATAGTTTTTTAGGCTACTTTTTGGATGAGCTACCTTAGGTACCTAAGACAAAGATATGGGATTTGGGATGAGACCAATTGGGAGAGGATGTATTGTGAAATTTGGATGGAATAAGGATTATGCTTTTGAGAGGGGAAAACCTTGAGTACGGATTGACGAGCAAACCATGGCATTGAATGATTGGTCGAGTACAAGAGAGGTTAGGGAACCTATGGGTTAAGGGGCGTGAAGAACACTCCTTCCCTAGGAGCCTAATCCAACTGAGTTGTGAATGAGACTGAGAATAGCCGAGACCTGAGAGATCAGGAAAAGTGAAAATGGAAGGGACGCTTTTGTCTTTTGTTATGGATGAACGACCGGGTGGGCTAGTGCTGCTTGGGGTCGGAAGCCCCGACTCGAGTGCTAGACGCTAAGTCGGATGTACGCATGGATGGTACATTACTGTGAGAAATGGAATGGATGATACATTACTGGGAGAAATAGAATGGATGGTATATTACTATGAGAAATGGAAGAGAGAGAACAGCACACAAAAAATGAGATGGCCACCTTCTAACCTCCAAGACAGAAATGGAATCCGTAACCTCGAGGCCCACCCCCTCGGGCACTAACATTGAGAATGAAAAGGAATGGTCCTAACCAGGCTGTTCGACTTGAGAATGGAAAAGAATGGCCCTAACCAGGCTGTTCGACTTGAGAATGGAAAGGAATGGCCCTAACCAGGCTGTTCGACTTGAGAATGAAAAAGAATGGTCCTAACCAGGCTGTTCAACTTGAGAATGGATAAGAACGACCCTAACCAGGTTGTTCGGGAATGGACCCTGACAAGGGTTATTCCTTTTGAAATAGGCACTGGGGTCCCCTGCATATTGGATTGAGAAAGGTTGATTGAGAATGAGCTGGAATGAGAGAGATGGAAAAAGTCGGTGGGTCGGTCATTGAAATAGCCAATGGGATGAATGAGAGAGATGAAAAAGGTCGGTGGGTCGGTCATTGAAATAGCCAATGGGATGAATGAG
>BFEA01000572.1:667710-690360 GCA_003427395.1 Chara braunii
TGCCGAATCTCTGAGATGTGACCACGTGGCTGCAACAGCTGAATGTCAAGAACCCGCTCCGTGATAAAACTCATGGTGAGGTCGGAGAGGAGGACAAAGGACAAGAGGGAGAAAGACGGGAGAAAGTTAGGTCGTCGTCGTTCTCTTCGCTTTCCGAGGAAGAAGAGGGAGGACGATCGGAAGGAGGAAGGAGACAGAGGTAGGAGGTATGCCGGACGATGGGGACAGAGCCATGGCTGGCACTAGCTTGAGGCGCGACGCGCACCGTGTTGGCGCCGTTGGGTCCGAGTTCGACAACGCGAAAACAGCCAGAGAACTTGGGAGCGAGTTTCCGGTCGCGTGCACATTTACGTACCTGCACTAGGTCCCCTAATTTATACTGGTACTGGGGCCCAACATTTCCATTCCGGGCCTCGTAGCTACGGATCTGTCTCCCGTGGGCCAGTTCGGTCATCATTTGTCTTTTTCGGGCTAGCTTCGGGACGGCCCGTTCCATTAATTCGGTGTACCTTTTGGCCTTGGCCTTGAGAGCTGCACGCGTGTCTCTACCCCCTGCTTTGGCAATTTCCGAGTTACCCCGGTAATCGACATAGGGGAGGCTATTAGTTCGAAGCTGAAAAGGGGTAAACCCCGTAGACTCATGAGGGGTGGCCCGGTGGATCCCGACGATCTGATATACGATCTCGGGCCAAGGACGCGTGTCGTGTGCCGCTAAGTTCCTGCGAAGGGCGGTTTTAATCATACGGTTAGCATTCTCGGCCAACCCATTCGACTGGGACACATGGGGTGCCGTATGTCGGAGCGTGACGCCCCTTCTCGCAAGCAGTTCCTCTACCTCACCTTTGAATTTCGACCCATTGTCAGTTAGAATTTATTCCGTATCTAGATGGGTATAGAGGAATCGTTCGAACTATGTGGCTATTTCGGCGACCTTTCGGGTCTTACAAGGATAAACTTCGATGTATCTGGAAAAATGGTCAATTAAAACTAACAGGATGGAATATTCACAGCGGTTTGGGTCAGGTGGCACGTCAATATCTGTCATGTCCATACTGACTCGCTGGAAAGGACACTCTACTTCCGTTGGTACGGTCGTGTTTGGTCCCCGTATAGGGGCGCGATCAGCGGCACAGACCAGACAGTTAGCGACAATGTACTTGACGTCATCTCGTATATTCGACTAGAACCATGCCTCCGTGACACGTATCGCGAAATGAGCGGCCTGTTCTTCGTGAGCAGATCGGATCCAATCGTATCTCTGGAATGGATGGGGAACTTTCAACCACGAACCCGACCCGTCAGTTTTACGCTTTTCCAAATGACCGTTGATCCATCGATAGTCCCGAGATCTCTCGGTTGCCCTACGTCTGTCGTGTTTGGTGAGGTGGCCCAACGATAATCCCGCTAATTTTGCTAATAAAATTTTATCCGTCCAAACCTCCGCTCGTCGGTATTTTTCGTCATATTCAGGACCGTCCGTACGGGCGGCCTCGAATCGAACCTCTGTGGGGAGCTTGCTCGTTCTACACAGGGGGCACTTCCTTTCCTTGTTATTTGTCCGATATCGAACGCAGGCCCCGTGCGCACGGTTGACACACGTGGCACATTCTACCCAATCGACAAACCCGGTTTCGAAGGGATGACAGTCGACCCCATAAACCCGTGCAATGCACGTGCAAAAATAATAGAATTTATCGGGGAGGGTGGCAAAGAAAGTTGAGGAAGTAAGAGGAGTTGAATTAGTAGGAGAAGAAGGGGTTACGGAAGCAGGCGGGACAGACATGACGACAGAGGGGGAGATATGAGACTGAATATGAGGGAGAATTAGTCTGCGTGTCACTTACTGCTTCACCAGGATCTCCACTTGGCCGTACCGAGGTCCGATCTCCTGTTTCGGTTCGTTCCATGGAATCACCTCCTCCCTCTTCAGAACTTTCTCAGGTCGGTGCAACCGTGTCAATCCGTCCACGTTCCCGTGTCTCTCATGCTTCCGATGACGGATGTCAAAGTCCATGCTCTGCAGCACCGTTACCCATCGCCCGATCATGCCCGAGTAATCCTTTGACTTCTTCAGAGCCAACAGGGGCTCATGATCAGTCACCAGGGTGAATTTTCGCCCGTACAGGTAAGCACGAAAGTGACTGATTCCCCAGAGAGCGGCATAACATTCACCCGTTGGAGCGGCGTAATTGCACTTGCAGGCGGGCACTGATTAGGACGCATACTCCACTACAATCTCGAGTCCGCTCGGTCCCACCTGGGCAAGGATCGCCGAAATCGCCTCTGGCTGCCAGTCGGTGATGAAAACAAAAGGTTTTTCGGGATCCGGTCTTATAAGAACCGGAGCCGAAATGAGAGCAGCCTTGAGTTTGGAAAACGCTTGATCGCACTCCGGCGTCCAGATCAACGACTGATCCTTGCGCAGCAGATTTGTGAGGGGTCCCGCAATCGCCGCGAAGCCCTTGATAAATCTTCGGTAGTACGAGGCTAGGCCCAGAAAGGCGCGAACTTGTGTAATAGTCGTAGGCACCGGCGCGTCCCTGACAGCTGCCACCTTCTGCGGCTCCGGTTGGAGTCCCTTGTCTGTCACCACATGCCCCAGGAAGGAAATGGTGGTGAGGAAAAACTGACATTTCTCAAGCGCCACCTTGAAACCTGCATCTCGTAACGCATGCAGTGCCCATTCGATGTGTTGCACGTGTCCCTCGCAGGAACTCGAATACACCAGGATGTCATCCATGTACACAATCACACAGTAGTTGATGATGCTCTGCGCCAAACGAGTCCTGCGCACGAAGTTCTGAAAAGTCATGTTCATAGCCCGCTGAAAGGTCGCAGGAGCATTGCAGATACCCATCGGGCATCGAATCCACTGCCATGTACCTTCGAAAAGCACAAACGTCGTTTTCGGACGATCTTCTTCTCGAACAAGAAGATGATGGAACCCATGGCGAACATCAAACTTGCTGAAAAATCGAGCACTCCCAATCGCATCCAACAACTCATCAATCCGGGGGAGGGGGTACACATCTTTCATCGTGATATCATTCAACTTTCGGTAATCAATGCAAATGCGAATCCCTCCGGCCTTTTTAGGTACGATCACTACAGGGAAAGACCATGGTCCTATAGCGGGTTCGATCCATCCATTAGCTTCGAACTCCTTAATCCGCTGAAAAGCGGCCGCTCGTTGAGCTGGCGAATATCGGTAAGGAACACAGCTAATGGGTGGGTGGTCCCCCGTGAGAATGGCATGCTCGATCACATTAGTCAGACCGATGTCATTATCGTGTACGCTCAATACATCTGCGTAACCATTTAACACATGGATTAACGACTTTCGTAGTTCCGAGGGAACGTGATTCGGGAGGGTGATAGCCGATTCCTCGGACATCTCAAGGGGCACATCGACCCAGTCAATCGACCGTTCCCGCCGCTCATCGACACTAGAGAAAACGRAACTACTTGTGCGAACAGAAAAGACAGTTGCTATCATCTGGGACTCAGCGGGGCTGATCATCTCCGTTTCTTTAGTTTCAGCGCCGGTTTCTAAACCAACCGAGGTCGGTTCCACGGTTAGCCCGGTTAGATCCGTCATTTCTTGCATTAGATTCGGTACGTCACTTACCGGTGYTTTCGCCTCTTGTTTAATCAAGGCGATGGTGGCTCCAGTCGTCAATAACGATCTGGGCGGAAAAACAGAGACATCCAAATACTGTTCCGTTTGCTGATAACGCGTTCGTAAGGAAAGAGCTCCCTCGTACAAGGTGCGAGGGGTTCCAAATCATCAGCCTGATTGGAGACTTGTAATATGGGTTCCCCGAGGAGGACTGAAGGACTGACCTGGGTTGTTAGAGGTGTGAATGCACTGTCTTCAGAATCCACGTGGACGCTTCGAGCGGTGTCGGGGCACACTCGAAATTCTTCAGGGGTTTCATGTTCGAAAAGTTCAACCAGATGTTTCCATTTCTCTTCACTGGGCATCTCTTCTTCGTATTCTCGCTCCCTGATTCCATCCCCGAGGCGCAAGGGGGAGCATTCCTCGGGATCAATGCGTCGGATCATCCCTATCTGGGGCGAGTTAGGAACCCGTTTTATCGTTCAGTCTGAGGTTTTCCCCCAGTTTGTGTGAGCACCACTTGTTTCGAATCGAAATGCAGACGTGCGCCCACCTCCATCGCCCAAGGCAATCCCAACAATACAGAATAGGAACGTACATCTATTACGAGTGCGTTAACAAGAACATGTACTCGTCCAACTTTTACGACCACATTCTCGATAATGCCTACGATGTTCCTCGCTTCCTCGTCGGCAGAGACATAGTTGTCTCTGCCAGATTCAGGAAGAATAGATCCAAGACGTCCCATATTTTTGACAGTGTCCAATGATATGGCCACTGCAGAAGATCAAGGGCGTTAAACGGCTTCCCCCAAACTTCACAGTCACATTCCGCACTTTTTCATAGTACCGGTCGAGCTCGTACGAAGTGATCCTTGTCTGCTAAAGAGATCGCAGCTATTCGTGCGGCTTCGGGTTCTTTCGTGTCAGGCTCGGGAGGTGCAACTTCCTCGTTTCCTTCCTTCTTCTTCAGCATCCGTTGTATGCGCTGATAGGTGAAGCGCTTTTGATTTTTCTCGCAATGTTGTAGAAGTTTATCGTTCGCTGCTTCAGATATAGTGAGCAGATGTCCTACTGGGACAGGTACACGAATATCTAATTGCTTGAGCGTTTTCAATACATCAATATCTCCTGTCCAAAACTGCAGTCCAGGATTGGACTCGCGATCGACCCATTCGAGATCATCTTGGGCCGATCGGATCGCTCCGATCATTCTGGCAAGATGGAGATACTCGAGGGGATCGACCACGTCAGCACCGTCAGAGGAAGAAGCTCCTGAGGTCGACGCTATTATCGTCGAAGGGGAAGGCTGTTCTGGACCCCAGGGATCCTCTACTTCAAAGGGTTTGAGGACTAGCTCATCCCTTTGTTCATACCCATTTGGCGCTTGCCAAATAGGATAGCCTACACAGCTGGGCACTCGCGGCGACCACTTATTGATGTGGAGACGAACATCTTCTTTCTGATATAGAAATCCATCAACTGAGGGCGTATCCTCCACCGCCTCCCCTTCCTGTTTATCCTAGTTGATCCTACTCAGCCCGTCCGCCCGGTTCTTACTGCCAGGTATCCGTTCCAATTCGAAATTGAACATCCAGATGTACGTCAACCATCTGGCAACCGTCGGATCTGATGGGACGTAATTCCTTAGAGAGTAGGCCAGGGCGGTCGGATCCACTCTCAAAATAAACCTTCTGCCAAAGATGTAGTTTCGGAAGTTTCGCAGACAATGGAGGACGGCAAGGGTCTCCCTCTTGAACTGAGCGTAGTTCCTCTCCGTCGTGCAGAGAGTCCGGCTCTCAAATCGCAAGGGTCTTTTCTTTCCTTCCATGTCTGCCTGAATTAGAACTCCCCCTAAAGCAGTCGGCCCCGCATCCGTTTCGACAATGAAGGGTCGCGTCTCTGTGGCGTCATAATCTGACGCTCCTAACACCAACCCTCCTTCTCGAAATTCTTCCTTCATTCTGGCTACCACCTCTTCTTGTTCTCCACCCCAAACCCATTTCTGGTCCTGACGAACTAACTTCCTCAGATGTTCAGTCTTAGCGGCAAAATTCTTGACGAAGGCCCTCCAAAATCCACACGTACCAAGGAAGCTTCTGACATCAGTTACTGAGTGGAACAGGACTAGCCACTCAGTAATCTTGTCCGTCTTCTTCACATCCGGCCTCCGACCCTTCTCGCTGCAGACGAACCCCAAAATAGTCGCTTCCCTCATGCAGTGTCTAGATTCGGCCCCGCTCGCCGTGAGGTTATGCTCCTCGAGTAGGCTCGGGACTTTTTCGAGGTCCTGAATATGCTCCCAAACAAAGCGCCTTACCCCTGGCGAGACTTCATCGCTCTCCTTCACTGCTGGCCCCTTCACTGCCAAATCGTCGATGTATGGCTGTGTAATATGGGGGTTGACTGACTGCATAACCCGAATCATGGCCCGTTGGACCATTGCTACCGCATTGGTCCACCCTTGAGGGGCCACGTTCATGTGGATTAATCCTCGCGGCGTCTGCATAGCCGTCACCGGCCTATCTGGCGGGTAGACCGGAAACTGATCGTATCCTGAGTAAAGGTCTATAAGCAAAATTATAGGTCTTCCAGCACAGGATTCCGACAAAGCATCCGCATTTGGCAGTCCTCCAGCATCTCACACGGTCACCGCATTTAACCTCTGCAGATCTTGCACCCATCGCAGCGTCCCGTTAGGCTTAATGAAGCAGAACCACGGGGACGCATATGGTCCACTAGAATAGTCGGCGACGTGTGTACTTATCTTGCCGTCGAGGTAGTCCACCACCTTCTTTTCCCCGTCAGGGGTAGGATATCGCGCCCCTCTCATGTTCCAAGGCTCGTGTGGCACGGTGTGGATGCGGATCATAGGTATTTTGTCCACATCCAGTCTGCCACGCTCCTCGTCGCTAAACGCATAGGCGCGATGCCTCCTCTTCATTAATTACACCATCAATGTTCGCTCTTGAGGCAGTAGGAAGTCGGGTTCCCCTATAATCAACTCCCCATCGTTCCCTTCGTTGATACGACATGGCCCTGCTAGAGCACTCTCCCTCATTCGCCGTATCAACCCTCGTTCCCTCTCGTAATATGCTTCCTCGTCCTCTGTAATGAGGACGGAAACCGGGCGGCACTTCTTGTCTACCGTCTTGTACCGCCTTTGGGAACCCTGTTTGAGCCGTCCCCTAAAAAAGGCCGACTTACAGATTGTGTTTGCGCTGATGCGGGGTGCCCTCCGCTGCCTGGGAGCCGATATAGCAACTCCAACCTTCCTGCCTCGGGGCATTCCAGAACTTGCACCCTCAAAACCTGGATGGCATCCGGATCTGCCATCTCATGGGCGGCCACCAGGTCCATGGCCTTCCCAATATCTGACAAGCTGAGGGAAAATGCTTTCACCCTCTCTCCTGCTTCGGGCTCTGCCCGGAGCCTTCGGCGCTCCCCTTCCGACTCCTCGATCGTGAATGATCCTGGATTGGGCCGGTTCCTTATACTCCCTGGCCCGGTGTTCCTGCAGGTAATTATTTCGTAATTCCCGCAGGCAGGAACGCATAAGAGGAGGATTAACGTCTCGTCATGCTTATTGAATATCACGGTCTCCGTTCTGCTCAGGAATGACCTCCCTAGGAGGATTCCGTGATCCACGTCCGGCATGATGAAGAAACAATCCTTAGCCTTCACCTTTCCAACCTCGATGAGTACATTCGAGGTTGTCCCACAAAATACGGCCTTGCAGCTGGCTCCGTGCAGAATACTGCAGTCAGAACGGCCTATATCCAGCCCGAATCTGATCGCATCCACCTCCCGGATGATGTTCATTTCCGCCCCGGTGTCCACCATTGCTGCACACTTGGAGCCTTTTACCACTAAATCCACCGTGTCGCAGGCCACGCACTTCCAATCCATCTTCGTGCCTGACTCTGCCCATTCTGCCTCCTTGGGCAGAATCGTGCCCAGATGGACATTGGGCACCAAGCGCCGCGACAATCTCCCCTTCAGTTCATCGCGGAGCCGCGGGGCTGACGCTAGGATTTCCTTCAGGGTCATGAGGTCATTATGCCCCTCCAACAGCCTGTCAATTACTCTCTCTACGTCAAATCCCTCTTCCAACCGAACCGCGTATTTCTTCTTTTTGGGTGGTCCGTCATGTATAACCGGTTTGGCCTCTTCCCTGGTTCTTTTTTTTCTTGCCCGCTGTTCCGCTCTCTGATCCTCCTCTTTACGCAGCTTTTCGTCCTCTTCCTCTTCATCATCGTCGTCCTCTACTTCCACAGCCTCTTTCCTTCTCCCTGATTCGGGTTCTCTCCTCGGAGGCTCTTGGCTGGCACTGGCCTTGGCTTGATTCCTCGTTCGCGCTGCCTGTGCCAGCCGGGCCTGCGGAGTGAGGGGTCTTCCCCTCATCCCCGATTGTGGGCACAACCCCACCACATTTACTCCGGGTCGCCCAGGTGCTGACTCCGGGCCGGAGTCATAGAGGAACACTTTGGGGATGTTAGACTTTCATCCCTTCACTTCCTCACAGAGGCCCACCAACTTCTGTTGGTGGGCCTCCCCATCTTATCCAGCAGCTCCTCCATCTTCCCAAATAAGACGGACGGAGGCTCCATTCTCTCCTCCTCATCCTCGTTATCTGACTCGATGATTATGGGCTCTTCCGTCTTACTTCCTCCTCTTAGCTCTTGAGCCACTTCCTTATCGCTCTCCATTTCCTCCACCCCAATCGGTGGTTCCTCCTTTTCCTGCCATAGCCTAAACATGGCAGGGGGTGGTGGCCCAGCTGCCGCCCTTCGCTGGGCTTCCGCCCTCACCCCTCCAAACCTTCTGTCAATGGCCTCCCCAAACTGATCGTAGATATTCTCATCCATAGTGGAGGAAATCAGCCCGCTCCTCTCATCTTCCCGGCTTATATTACAGAATCTTATAGTGTGGCCTTGTTGGTCACAATGTTGACAAATGGCCATCCTCCAATCAAAACGGGGTCTTCCATACCCCTGACTTCCCTAATCCCCCTGGCCTTGATACCCCTGGCCTTAGTACCCCTGGCCTTGGTACCCCTGGCCTTGACTCTCTTGGCCTTGGTACCCCTGGCCTTGACTCCCTTGGCCTTGGTACCCCTGGCCTTGATTCCCCTGGCCTTGGTACCCCTGGCCTTGGCCATTCCATTGCCTCCCTCTTCCGCCTCCATTCCTGCCTCGCCCCCTTCCTCCACCCCTCCCTCCGTTGCCTTGATTGTCCTGCCCCTGGTTCCCACCTCCTGCAACACTGCCCTGTGAACTGGGAGCAAGTGATGGTGGCGGGGCCACAGGCTGGGCCTGGGTTGTGGGGTAGATTTGTGGTGGCATACTCGTTTGCGGTCCGGCTACTGGCGGCGGGCTTCCCCATGGCACAATTGCATTGATCACCGGCCAGGGCCACTGTCCGTAGGAGGGCGCCCYACCTTGCGAGGGGCCCGTACTAGATGATGGAGCCGCCACATTTAAAGGGGCTGCTGCCTTGGCCTGAGGCGCCTGCGCTTTTCCTGATCCCTGTCCGCCCTGCACCAAATTACGCACTTTGCGTTGGACCTTCGTCAGGTGCTGCGGCACCGACTCTTCCTCTTCCCAGAGCTCCTCCTGAACAACCTCCTCTATCACCGGCTCTTTTCCTTTCACTTTGACAGCCGTCACCACCCTCCTTTGCACCAACGGCTCTATCGCATACCCTAGTTGTGCCAATACGTCGGTAACAATCCTTGTTACTCCCGGGGTTCCAGAAGCAGTCGCATCTCTTTCCTTTCTCTTCTGCCTTTGCAGGCGTACCTGACGTTGCTCCACCTGGTCCAAACACCCAACTTCCACCCCTCTGGCAATGGTGGCCCAGGTGAGCTTGGTGCTACCTCCTCCATGTCTCGTCAACTCGACGGTCTCCGACGCCGTGAGTAGCCCCAGGAAGATGGTGCACTATGCTTCCTCCGAAATCCCATGGACCTTCCGCACCCTTTTCTTAAATTCTTGGACAAAAGCCCCTATCGTCGTAAAATCCTCTTTGTTCATCGCCTCAAGGTCCGCGGTAGTCAACAACCCGTCTCCCAGACGGTACTTCCTCTGCATCCCCTCCTTAAATCTCTCCCAGCTGCCTTGGGCTGCATCTATGACTTTCTTCACCTCTTGGTGGTAGCTGTGGAGGACATACTGAAAGATGCGTTGAAACTTTACTATGTCCGACCGCCCGACCAAAGCTTGTTCCACCCGCTCCAGCCATTCCGAGACTCTTTCCCCACAAAAATGGAAAGTATCGACCTTTGGGATATTACTCGGGTTCCTTTCATGCCGGTCGATGGCCTCGATGAGGTCGTCGAGTGTCAGACCCTTTTTGGGTGCACCCGATGCGCCGCCAGTTTCAGGCATCTTGACAGCCTCTTTTTTTCAAGCTTCCTGATAAGAAAAAGAAAACAAGCATACCCCTTTATTCAACATTACGCCTTGACCGGCCTATTCCACCTACTTTACCTAACTTTTTACTACATACTTTACTCAATACTAGCACAGTCGCCCCTCATAATTTCCCCTAACTCGTGCATGTAAACTTTCTCACCTACACTTAGTCACTCATTATTTCTCCCTTACCCTCTCATCATTCCTTTATGCCCTTTTCTTATTCACTTCTCTTACCCGGATGTCGTTCCACCAGGGACAACGGTAGGCTTTCCGTTATCCCCGGCAACGGCGCCACCTGTCGAGCGCATCGGTCCGGCACCGCACCAGGGCAGCGCGGGACCCTCCCGGCCGCGTCACGCAAGAGTTGGTTTAAATCCTTCGTCACAGACAATACATGTGGAGTTTCCTTAAGCCGCTCCGGCCGAGTGTGCCAGCCATACCTCTCGCAAGCCCCTACGACAGGATAGGCCCTACGTGAGGCACGACTTACCTACACCTTACGGGAGTTATCACCTCCCTTCCGTGGGCGTATCCCCGTCGAGCTACCAGTCCACAGTACGAAAGCTAATCAGTTGCAATCGCAGAGGTGGACCATCCGAGGGCGTTTCTCGTTCGCTGTAGCATAGGGGGTACGCGCGGTAATACGCCTCTATCGAACCCGCATGCGAACCGACATCTTGGGGGGCTGAGGTCTCAAGCGTGACTCGACGTAGGTCGACTAGGACGCATCCTACACACCACGCGCATTCCACTTCACAAACACACATACGCACAAAACAACACATATACGAAACGACACAACACAAACAACGCGACAACGCTCCTAGTCCCTCGGTAGCCAACCCATAACTTTCCAATGCGAAAATCAAATAGGCGTCGCGCACGAGACTTAGTATAAAACCGCGCGGACACAGGGCTAACTCATATCGACTCGCAATGCAAGCGTACACAAGCGGTCGCAACGATGGCGTACTATGTAATACCCATACTTACGTGGTCCTCGTTAATCTCGAGGGTCGCATTCGACACTCAAGTGTCGGTTGACACGAGCCTTGAGGGTTAAATATCTCGACGTTGAACAACCGTCATGCGCGGTTGAAGACCACACCCTCTTCTGCACCCTGTGTAGAGGGGTTGAGTAGACAGCTTTAAGCTGTCGTGGCGGTCGAACATCAAGGGGTTTGACTTTGACGGCTGTCACGGACTATAACGTTCAACTATAAAAACTCCAAAGAGCAAAAGATAAGGGATAGGCCGAAGGCTCCCCGCCTACTAAACAAAATCATAGCCCTGGGGTACCCTTCCTTTGTTTCGTGCGGCGTTGGCGGCTTGTAGCAATCTCAAACATTCGCCCATATGTGTCGGTCCCATTTTGTAATCCCATAACTTTTACGCACTAAGGCGCTAAAACATCGCGCGAGGGATTTTAATATAAAGTCGCGCAGCCGAGGGCCTATCTCATACCAACCTGCAAATGCAGGCTTACTCATGCAGTCGAGACGATGGCGTACTATGTAGTGCTCATAACCAAGCGATCCCTCGTGGACCCGAGCACTGCTTATGACACTCAAGTGTCAGACTCGAAGTGCCGTGAGGGTCTAATCCTTCACGACATTGCATGGCAGAAGGAATAGTCGTGCAGCCACCGCGAGACCTCCGACCTTTGGTCTGAGCGTTTCGGTAGGCAAGGGAAATAGGCTCTGCGCGAGGGAAAACCCCTTTCCTGCAAAGCCTAGGGCTTGGGATGTCTTGGAAAAAGACCTTGAATCCCGGCCCTGGACCAATGTCCGACTAAAGAAATCCCCAAAAAGCAAAGCAAAAATACCAAGAAGGGTCTTGCTCCTGCAGACATCCACCCCAAATATACCCATTTGAATATATGTATATATATATAAGGGGCATGTATGTGACGATCACTTTTTACAGTCTCACTAGGGTCTCTCACAATAATACATATATGTGTGAACGAAGGCAACCAAATCCAGAATTTGATTCACAACACATACATGTAATCACATCAACGAGTCAAATCAACAGCCCACACACTACACGGGGTCAACCCCAACCACCTTCGACACTCATACCCCTTGCTTTAGCCATGCAAGCTCCAAACCTCTTGTCCAACCAACCTTAATTAAATACTCAGTACCTTTGTTAAATGGCCATTCAATAAAAGCCCGGGTGAAACCATAATGAAACAATAAAATTCACCACGACTAAAACCTTTTAGGTTGAGTGTGGAGGGTAAGTTGAAATTGAGTCGTAAACCGACGGATCGGCAACCGACCTGTTATCTGTGATAACAGAAGATGATCCTCAAGGGATCAGGCTGAATCTAGTCCTGATCTTGAATCAAAATGATCAAAAAGGAACTGTAACACACGGCAGACCAATCCCCAAGCTAAAATCATAAGTGTATGGAGCATACAACTCCATAATACATTCTTACTCAAAATCTTCCTATAAGCTAGACTTCAGTCTACTTTTAAGCCAGTGTTTAAGCTAAAGGTAGACTAGTTGCGGAATCTCCTCTATTATGGGTGGATTGTCAGAATCGCCACCTGTCGAAATATAATCTAACTCCTTCAAACTAAGAAAATTTCGGCAGCGCTTCCCGTAGGAAAAGTGCCTTTCCAGAATTTATATAAGTCAAAATATGAAAAATAGGAATAATTTCTAACTCTGGAAAGCCAAATTTTGTCTAACTCTCTGAATTAGTAGAAATTTTGGCAGCACTCCCTTTAGAAAAGGAGACTCTCCAGATTTATACTAAGTCAGATATAAAAGCAAAAGCAATCTCTAACTCTAGAGAATCAAATTTTGTCTAGCTCTCTGAATTAGTAGAAATTTGGGCAGCACTCGCTTTAGAAAGGGAGACTTCCCAGATTTATACTCAGTCATATATGAACTCGAACAACAGCTCGAACTCAACTTTAAACTGAATTTAACTTACTCCTTAATTTTGTAAAAATTTCGGCAGCACTCCCTCTAGAAAAGTGTTATTCCAAAATTTATACAATGCTAAGTTCAGATTTTGAAAGTAATTTTGGCTTCCCAAAGTTCAATTTTATCTAACTCCCTAAATTAGCAAAAATTTGGGCAGCACTCCCTCTAGAAAAGGAGACTTCCCATATTTTAACTAAACCAGATACATGGAAAAGACAAGTTGAACTCTAACAAGTCAAAAGTTGACTAACTTCTTGGATTGTAGAAATTTTGGCAGCGCTTCCCGTAGGAAAAGTAGCTTGCCAAGATTTATACAAAGCCAAGTATAAGAAAAGATCTCAGAAAATGCGGAATTGACCTAAGTAAAAAAAGTTATTACAGAAAATGCAGAAATTGACACTAACTCCTATGGCTCTAGCACGTGGCGAGCAACTAAAGCAACTACCTATAAAATTGAAACCCAAACAAAACTAGTTATCCCATCCAGTCACATGCAAACCAAACCACAAGTGTAAGTACTTTCACCATCCAAGTTCATTCCATATAGATAGTTCATGAATCTTCAAGTTATTGAATCCTTATACCCATCTTACATAAGACATAGTGCTGGACCATTCACCATGGAAACAATGTCAAACTTGTCTTTATGATATACACGAACAGGTTGCACAACTACTTCTTTCTTCTTTTGGGCAGATGACTAGGTCATTCGCCATGGAAACAATGCCTAGTCGCCCTGAGTTGTTTAATATCCAAAGATTTATTATTTCTCTGACTTTGTTTTCAAAAGAAAAGGTAAATATGGGCAGAGGACTGAACCATTCACAGTAGAAACAATGTTCAGCTTGCCCCAAACTATTTTCATTTATACTCTGTATTTTTTTCTTTTCTCTTCTTAATGATGCGGCTTAACGCTGGACCATTTATAGTAGAAACAATGTCCAACTGCCAGTTCGCATGCAAATACATAAAATATTTTCCTTTATACTCAATTTAATTTATGTGCGTGGTTTTCAGGCTAAACCATTCACCATGGAAACAAATGCTTACCGTTAGACCAAAAATCCTCCCTTAGAATAAACAAGAACTAAAACCCCTTTAATCAGGCAAACCCTAAGAGTTAACTAAAATAAACAGGCCATTCATAGTAGAAACAATGTCCGGTCCCCCAGAAAAGAACTAAATAAAACATAGCAACCAGGTCATTCACAGTGGAAACAATGCATGGTCCTTCAGAAAACAACCAAATAAACATAGCAACCAGGCCTTTCACAATAGAAACAATGTCTGGTCCTTCAGAAAATAGCCAAATAAACATAGCCCTAATAAACATAGCCCTAAGTCATTCACAGTAGAAACAATGCTCAGGCTTTGGTTGACCCTGTCAAACGCATGCAAAACTGCCTACCTCCCATCTTCCACCAGTTCATTCCTTAGTCTGCTTTCAGTCAAAACAAAAGAGAAACTTAAACTTCACTCTCACACGTTCCTTCCATTCAGTCTGATTGGGTCCTGAAGAAAAAACAAAAAAACTATAGGGACAACCTCATGCATACAACAGTCATACTACAGGGAGATAGGCAACCATAGGTAGTAACAGGTTGTACAAATGAAAATGGTTTACCTGACGATTCCCTGCCTCCAGAACTCCTCCTGAGTTCCGACAGAGCTCCCGCAATCGGTGGGGCGAACCTCCCACAGAGGCCTTGGCGCGGATTACGGGTTGCAATCCCGACTGCCGCCTTCCTCTCAGAACCAATAGACTAGACTTAGAGGGAGAAGGAAAGAAAGAGTAGAGTCAGTCTCTCAAGATACCAGAGAGGTAATCTCAGACTCGCGTGAGAGGGCCTTGGTTCCTTGGTTCGCCTGAGGGCCCCGCAATGGCGGTCAACTGTAATAGCTTGGTCCACGAAGTCAAACTGCCATAGTAGCCCCTCCTTACGAACCGTCAAATCGCAGCAGTAACCTCCCACTCGCCCAACTTTGCCAGCTCTCCAGCCTCGACACTTCTTCTCAGTCTGATCGCGGGCGCTCAGCAGTCTGTAACAACCCATAGACGCAGCAGTAGCACCCAGCACTGGCCAGCGGAATCAGCAATCATCGATAGCGGCATACAACGGTGGTCAGCAGCAATGGTTGTTGTCCGTACACAATCCGGAGCTTCAGCGCTTGACGGTGGTTAACAACAACACCATCGCTTGCCAGTGACAACAGTTCATGCCCAACCAGTAGCCTCAGTTGTACACTATGGTATAGACCACCAACTACAGTAGCGGCACATAGCGGTCTGTAGTCCACAATACTGGTAGTGGTCACCAACAACCAGCAACTCGTTCAAATGAATGTCGTACCGCCAAGTTGTTGATCTCCCAACTTACAACAAGGACACTTCTCTGAATCTATAGCAGTAACCCCCACCTACTACAGTCTGCCACCTCGTCCTTGGACCACGACAGGTGTTCACCAGTCGTCCACAGTTCTGAGTATGCCAATAACAGTCGTTCTACCGGTCTGTGGACTCAACGAAGGGTCTTCAATTTGTCATCCGTTGCTGTGTCTGGACCTGGCGAGCTTACAAAGCGCGTCACAGACCTGTTATTGCCTCAAACTTCCGCTGGTTAGTCACCCAACAGTCTCTCTCAGAAGCTGGTCATGAGGGAAACCCCCCCCCTAAGCCATCTAGCAAGTTGTCGTCTCGTTTGTTAACGAGACTAACCTAGACAAAATACTCCACCACTAAGAACGGTCATGCACCACCACCCATAGAATCAGAGAAACAGAAGCTCTCAATCTGTCAATCCTCACTATGCACGGACAAGGAACGACCAGTCCCCTCAGCGTGGTGCAAGCAAACTTACTGCGAACAATCTGCAACCAGCCCGGTCCCGCTACGATGTTATTCTAGCGGCGAAAGTACCGGGCCATCATTGCGACCAGGTTCAGCCTCATACAGGCTAGCACCCCCGACTCCGACACTGTGCTACCAGACCCCCGGGCAGCATACGCCAGGTAGGTGCTCTAGTCCCATGTTATCCCCCTATCCCTTCCTTACCAGCCTCCACCACTAGTACGACCGAAGCCAGCATGTATCTTCTACAAGATCTCGGAAGGATTCGCCGCCCCGTGTGAAGGTAAGTGTGTCCTCCCCGCGCAGCTCATACTCGTTATACCAGCGGAATCATGGCCCGGACTGAAAATCGGGCTCCGCCATCAACCTCGCAATACCCGAAATCCCCAAACTTACGTCTCTACCCGCTAGATTTCGCAGGGAATCGAGCAATCTGAGTGTTTTTTCAGCCTAACTTTTCTTATTTCTGCCATCTCCCGACGCACTAACTTCCCCTAATCAGCCTCTCCTACTAACTTCTCTATCACTCCCTTACCATTCATTCTGTCTTCAGAATCGGGGTCGCCCATCCCGAAAACCCCCGATTCGGATCTTACCCCGCCCGATTTTGTTCAGAAACGAGCGGATCACACCATTTTCTACTTTTCGTTCTCCTCGCTCCGCCATAGCTTCGCGCGGTCATGTTCCTTGCTAACTTATTTTCTACTAACTCTCCTCCTAAACTAACCCTGCCATCGAACTCGTCTTATCAAAAAACCCCTATCTCGATCCTCGGTCCTCCCGATTTCGTCACGGATTGGTTAGGAATCCGATTCTTCTTCCCTCCACCATCACTCATCTCGCCATGGCCCATCGCTCCTTCTTCCTCTTCTAACAACTAATCTGCTAACTTTTCACTAAAACTAACACCAGATTCAAGTTCGTCCGTGGCTAAAACCCCGAGTTCGCTTCTTCCCCCGTCCAAATCGGTCCTCTATGGGGCAAACTCCATACCTCATGCTGCGCCCAACCCACCTCCTCGCCATCTCGGCCTCCATATACCGAACGCACCCGGCGTGAATTCGCGTCCGGGTGCACCTCCTCTTTTCGGCACTCGTGGCCTGCTCCGCTCGCTGCTGCCTAACGCAGCTCTGCCCGACTCGCCGTTCGCACAGCTGTCTCTTATACACATCTAGATGTGTATAAGAGACAGGTCCAAATCGGTCCTCTATGGGGCAAACTCCATACCTCATGCTGCGCCCAACCCACCTCCTCGCCATCTCGGCCTCCATATACCGAACGCACCCGGCGTGAATTCGCGTCCGGGTGCACCTCCTTTTTTTTTTTTTTTTTTTTTTTTTCCGGCACTCGTGGCCTGCTCCGCTCGCTGCTGCCTAACGCAGCTCTGCCTGACTCGCCGTTCGCACAGTACCCGTGCTACGTCTGCCGCCCGCTGCCTTCTCTTTGGCCGACGCACCTTCTTCCTACTAGCTCACTCCCCGACACTCCGCTCTCCCGTTTCCTTCACCGCTCGCAATTTTTCCCTTCTTCGTTCCCCTCTGGTCCATTGCCTTGCCTTGCTCACACTGTTGCTAGCGCGTCGCCCCGCAGTCGCTATGGACCGAGTCTTCGAGAGTAGCCCGGAAAAATCCAGGTTCGGAGTCATTCGCTGTCCCCTCTCTTTCTTCTAAACGTATCTGGCACCGAAACCCTGCCAGTTTCGTTCCTCACCCCTCACTGCCTCCTGTCTGCGCACAGTCGACCTTACTGCCCACCTCCCTCCGACCACTTCCATCAGCGTTGCCAGGTAAGTATTCCGCCCGTTGTTGCTCCGTGCTGCCTGGCCGAACCCGCTGCCCGCTGCCTCTCTCCGCCCGTCACCTCCGAGTCGTGGCGCATGCACCCCGCGCAGAACCGCGTCCAGGTCCACCTGCTGGCTTTCACCACCCCGCCAGCCTTTTCCCAACTTATGCCTGTTATTCTTGCGCGCGGGTCATGCTAGTCTTCTCCGTATCGTTCCAATTTTAACGGATGTCCCGAAGGACAGACGCCCGGTTCGCCGGGTCAACAGACGACTCAGAATATTTGGTCTCCCTCATCGACCAAACCCCACCATCCGGATTCGAGCACGGGTCTGTATTTCAACAGTCCAAGGGTATACCGATGAGCTAGGCCCATAGGCCCCAAAGGTAGCCGTGGCCTCGCATCCCATCTACAGCACCGTGCCTCAAGGCAAAACGGGTACGGCTCCGGCGCAGCCCGCGCGGACAGTTTGCAACAGCACTTCAGGCATCCCTACGAATGCAACCTACTTCCCGTGGCCCGACATTAGGCCCGATATCGCACCCTAAGACGGGACGCGAGTAAACAAAAATAAAACGAGGAGAAAAAGGTAAAAGTAGTAGACGCAAAATGGGAAAATTGACGGGGAGCCCTACGGATCGGCCCCCTCCGCTGTGCCTGTAAACAAAAACAGAGGGGGGATAGCCTCGTCGGGCCCTCGCCCCCTCGGTCCCCTCCACGCCGCTCCACTACAGTTGCCACCTTGACGTCCATTGCCGCTGCGTCGGCACTCGCCGGCCTCAATCCCCGAACCTTCGTTGTGTCAGTCCAATGTCGTAACCTATAGGGCTTAGCCCAAGCCTGAGACATGTGCCCGCAGAGTACCGTATAAGGCAGTGCGGCGCGGCGTTTTGTGACAACAAAATGGCTGCGCAACACCCAGTGCCCGCGCCGGCTTGCTTATACCATGCCATAATTGCCCCGCGCGCCATCCTACGACAACCTGCTCACCGTACGAGAATCGTGCCGTTATTGCCAATGCCGTCGTCGGGGTTGTCCTCCGCACGCGCGCTCGACTAGGTCAAAGGTACCAATCGAAATAAAATATCCTTCATTCCTGCTTAATCGAAAATAAATAAATAATAATAACATCACCAAGCAAAAACTACCGAGGTCCGGGCCGACTTTACGATCAACAACAGAAAAGAATCACGCGCGCCTTAAACGTGCGCGCCCACGCACTCACTGTTATGGTCAACTACCCAGTCAATGCAAATACAGACGCAGCCGCGCTTAGCGCGATATACTTAAGCCTTAAACCAAACAATTTTCTGTTACTTGCAAAAACCCAGGGCGGATACCCTTGTGAGGGTATTCGCACCGACAGCATGACATCAGGTACAAGGACAAGCCGCAAGCGATCTCGACATTGAGGCAAGTTCTTGGATTGATCGTCTACAAGGGGCGGGACTTCAACCGGATTTTGATCTTGAAACAAAGATTATGCCAGATCCAGATAACATCAGAGTGTCCAATACAACTGGCGGCAACACAAGTGAGGATGATTACGAGAGCCTTAGTACAAGATCAAACGGGAGTGATGAGTATGACTCATCCGACACATCTTCGAGCGTCGAAGATCTGTCGGGAAGGTAGAAGACACCTCAACATCAGGCGACCTCACCACAACACAAAAGTGGGAGCAGATACACAGGCTATCAACGGAAATTGAGCAACTAGTTAGTACAGGGAGTTTCACCTTGGTATAGACATATGTACGTGGGGAGGACAGGAAGACAGTCCGACAAGAGATGGACTGAACACATAAACTTGGCCAAGAATCCAAATAGAGGAGCACAGCCGAAACTATACAGTTGGCTGCACAAATTTGGTTGGGATAAATATGTTCTCATACCCATTTGGGCGGGAGTGAGATTAGAGGTAATAGGGATGGAAGCAACACTGATTAGGAGACTGAATCCATTCTTGAATACAAGGGGAAAAGACAGACAGACTCGGAAAAACCGAAGACGAAGAAGGAGAAAGAGGAAGAAGAAAGGAAACAATGAGGTGAATGAGAATATACCTGTTTTGTTTAAATCGGTTCGATCGGGTTACACGACGAAGTTAACATCAATACTTCAACCGAAAAAGCAATGATTTACTACACAGTTGGAAAACTATGGAATGAAAAATGAAAAGTAACTAAATGAACTTTCGGATTAACAATTGTGGAAATTGACAACACAAAGTTCCAGATAAAAAAATGCGAAAAACGGATTGAAAATGAATGTATCTTCTATGTGATCCAACTGGTGTATACGGGACCGAAACAAACAAACATAAAAATATTCTGATTAACTGCTTGAGGGCACCATGGAGACGGAGGGAACTGTATAAATTATCGTTCACTCATAACAATAAATGGAACAAAACTCTCTCTCTCTCTCTCTCTCTCTCTCTCTCTCTCTCTCTCTCGTGTTAACTCTTAGTCTCATTGATTTGGCTACCTTAGGGCTGCGTTCCCCGTGCCCACGCGGTAGACAATACACTTGGACCTCTGCAGGAGCTGCTGTTCGCAACCCTTAGGCTACGGTATAGTGTGCTTCCACGTCTGTGTCAAGGTGTCGCAGTTTTGGCGGCGGGCGATCAGAACGCAAAGTGGGTTCTTAGGGAGCAAAACAATTTGGGGGACCGGTCCTTGCCAAAATTGCAGACTACCTACAACTAGCTCTTCTAGAACCGGGACTTTTGGAAAAATGAAGGACCGGTCCTCGGGTGGAAGTGGACCCCAAAAAGAAGTGGGGGGCGCTGGACTTGTCCCCAGGCAGAACCGGACCCCAAAAAGAAGTGCGGGCATGTGAACTGCAAAAGGGCCTTCAGGGCAGGCATTGAGCCCCGTCTTCTCAAAACAGGGAGGTCAAGGACAACGAAATAGGCGTTTTGCAAGAGGCAACTTTGACGATTTTCTGTGCTCGGACGAACATGCACAAAATCTAAAATTTTGAGAATCCATAGATGAGTCGTGTTCTTTCCATAAATAATAATTGAACATTTACAAAAAATCATTTACACTGCAAAATAATCGCTGCATCTATTCGACACATTTTTCATTTTTGCCACTCAGCCACACCTGGGCCAACTAAAAAAGTACTCTAAATTCAGTGAGTTTTCACGCTCAGAAGAATGCGTGAAAAAACCTGAAAATTAGAGTACTCGTAGATTTTGTTGTGATCTTTATAGTGGGCTTTCGCGTTTGTGTCAAGGTGTCGCATTTTTGGCGGCGGGCGACCAGGACGCAACTTAGGGGGCAAAAAAATTTGGGGGACCGGTCCTTGCCAAAATTGCGGACTACCTATAGCTAGCTCTGGTAGAACCGGGACTTCTGGAAAAACAAAGGACCGGTCCTCAGATGGAAGTGGACCCCAAAAAGAAGTGGGGGGCGTTGGACCAGTCCTCGGGTAGAAACGGACCCCCAAAAGAAGTGAGGGCATGTGAATTGCAAAAGGGCCCTCGGGCCCAGGCATTGAGCCCCGTCTTCTCAAAACAAGGAGGTCTGCTCAGACGAACATGCAAAAAAATCTGAAATTTTGAGAATCCATAGATGAGGTCGTGTTCTTTCGAAAAATAATAATAGAACATTTACAAAAAATCATTTACACTGCGAAATAATCGCCGCGCCGATTCGGCACATTTTCCATTTTTGCCATTCAGCCATGCCTGGGCCAACTAAAAAAGTACTTCAAATTCAGTGAGCTTTCACGCTCAGAAGAATGCGTACAAAAACTTGAAACTCGGAGTACTCGTAGATTTTGTTGTGATCTTTCGAGGACAAACACTAAATAAATTTTATAAAATCATTCCAACTGCGAAATAGATTGCGGCCGCAATTTAACCCATATTTCAATTTTGCCATTCAGCCTCTCTCTCTCTCTCTCTCTCTCACTCTCTCTCTCTCGCAATGTGTGTGTGTGTATTGTTTTAAAAGACCGCAGATTCATCAGAAAGTTGTATATGTGTGTGTGTGTGTGTGTGTATGTGTGTGATCGTAATTAATTAATTATACGTTTATTATATTTGTTTTGATTCTTCGGGGGCAAAAAAATTTAGGGGACCAGTCCTTGCCAAAATTGCGGACCACCTACAGCTAGCTTTTCTGGAATCGGGACTTTTGGAAAAAGGAAGGACCGGTCCTCGGGTGGAAGTGGACCCCCAAAAGAAGTGGGGGACGTTGGACCGGTCCCCAGGTAGAAGCGGACCCCGAAAAGAAGTGCGGGCATGTGAACTGCAAAAGGGCCCTCAGGGTAGGCATTGAGCCCCGTCTTCTCAAAACAGGGAGGTCAGGCACAACGGAATAGGCGTTTTGCAAGAGGCAACTTTGACGATTTTCTGTGCTCGGACGAACATGCACAAAAATCTAAAATTTTGAGAATCTATAGATGAGGTCGTGTTATTGCCAGAAATAATAATAGAACATTTACAAAAAATCATTTACACTGCAAAATAATCCCCGCGCCGATTCGACACATTTTCCATTTTTGCCACTCAGCCATACCTGGGCCAACTAAAACATTTTAAGACAATACACACACGCACATCAGAGCGTGAAAGCTCACTGAATTTGGTATACTTTTCGAGTTGGCCCAGGTATGGCTGAGTGGCAAAAATGGAAAATGTGCCGAATCGGCGCGGGGATTATTTTGCAGTGTAAATGATTTTTTGTAAATGTTTTATTATTATTTCTGGAAAGAACACGACCTCATCTATGGATTCTCAAAAATTCAGATTTTTGTGCATGTTCTTCCTGAGCACAGAAAATCGTCAAAGTTGCCTCTTGCAAAACGCCTATTTCGTTGTGTTTGACCTCGCTGTTTTGAGAAGATGGGGCTCAATGCCTGGGCCTGAGGACCCTTTTGCAGTTCACATGCCCTCACTTCTTTTTGGGGTCCAAATCATTCCAACTGCAAAATAGATCGCGGCCGCAATTTGATCCATATTTCAATTTTGCCATTCAGTCTCTCTCTCTCTCTCTCTCTCTCTCTCTCTCTCTCTCTCTCT
>BFEA01000572.1:710525-721982 GCA_003427395.1 Chara braunii
AGAGAGAGAGAGAGAGAGAGAGAGAGAGAGAGAGAGAGAGAGAGAGAGAGAGAGAGAGAGAGAGAGTAGTTGGCAGCATGTGGTCATACTGTCTGTCCAAAGCGCAAGGATTGTAGAACCACTGGCAATGCTGGAGAAATGGACCATTTGTTTTTCTCTGGTGCTGGAGATTCGAGTTCGGGATATGTGCTGCACTGTTGTCCTTGTTTCTCTTCTATCTTTCAAGCCTGAATGTGGGCTATGTGTGCTCCCTCTCTTTCCCTCCCTCCCTCCCTCCTTCCCTCTGTGTGTGTGTGTGTGTGTGTGTGTGTGTGTGTAAAACACATCTAAACTTGTCGTTAGCATTTTCAAACACCATGCACGATACCCATCGCAACACCTCACGACGAATATATGCATCCGAGTGAGTCGAGTCAGTAGACAATTCCCAACATGGTACACACCCAAACAAACCGAAGGGAAGGATGAAGACAGTAAACCTACGAGTGCAAAACTGAAAAAGTTAACACAAAAGAGTGACAACAGCAAAACGGGGGAAAAAAAAAAAGGAAGGTTAATGGTAGACTGTCCTTCGGGACATCCATTTAATTTGTAACCCTTTGGAGAAGAGCAGCATGGCCCCAGCACAAGGACGACGCACATAAATAGAGAAATGGTTTAAGTGAAAAAAAAAAAGATGGTTATGGACACACTGTTTTCTCATACCTGCACCGACTAGTCAGGAGGATGCTTGTGGTCTCCTTTAACCCCTGTTGGAAGCAGAGGGTGAGAATTTGAGATGACCATGACCATGAGGGGCAGCAGGAGAAGAAGGCAACAAGGCAAGAACACAGCGAGAGCCACAAGGCAGTGCTGACGAAGAAGCCAAACTGCACGGCACACAAGCAAGCTGCATGGAAGGACAAGGCAAGCAGATGGGATGAGCAGCATGGCAGCTATGCACCAAGGCACACCGCATGACTACCCAAGAAGCCAATCCGTGGGTTAACCAAGTAGCCAAACTGCGGTTAACTATGCACACACCGTGGTTAACTACTATGGACGCACCGGGGTTAAATCGAGTAACTGTTGTTAATTATGCACTAACCACGGTTAAACCGAGTAGCCAAACTGTAGTTAGTTATGCACTAACCACGGTTAACTAGTAGCCAAACTGTGGTTAAACCATGTAGCTAAACTGTGGTTAAACCATGCACAAACGGTGGTTATAACTACGTACAAACCGTGGTTAATACTATGTACAAACCGTGGTTAATACTATGTACAAACCGTGGTTAATACTATGTACAAACTGTGGTTAATACTGTGGTTAATACTATATACTGTGGTTAATACTATGTACAAACCGTGGTTGAAAGTAAGGTTAATACTATGTGTACAAACCGTGGTTAAAAGTAAGGTTAAAACTATCTATGAACCGTGGTTAAAACTATGTAAGTGGTTAAAAGTAAGGTTAAAACTATCTATGAACCATGGTTAAAACTATGTAAGGTTAAAACTATCTATGAACTGTGGTTAAAACTATGTAAGGTTAAGAGTCAAAACTATCTATGAACCGTGGTTAAAACTATGGTTAAAACTATGTAAGGTTAAGAGTCAAAACTATCTATGAACCGTGGTTAAAACTATGTACAAACCATGGTTAAAACTATGTACAAACCGTGGTTAATCATTCAAACCCTGGTTAAAACTATGTACAGACCATGGGCAAAACTATGTACAAACTGTGGTTAACCATTCACAAACTGTGGTTTACACTATGCACAAAACGACGTTAACTATGCACAAACTGTGGTTAACTATGCTGTGGCGTGCCAAACCTTGTGCGTTGCTAGCAGAACCCCCTGGTTAACTAAAAACCAAGGTTGGGCATGGCAAACCCCGGGTAGCCAAACCAAATGGCACACCAGGAAGTTGGACAGGGTTGTAACACCATGGTTAGCGGTACTGGTTTGTTTTTTTAAGTTGTGGTGACGAGGTAACTTTTCTCTAGAAGCTTTTCGGGTTTCTTTTCTTTTCTTTTTCTTTTATCTTTTTCTTTTATCTTTTTCTTTCTTTATCTTTTTTGGGTTTCTTTTCTTTTTCTTTTATCTAATGCCAGTGCGCGTGTGAACGATCCTGGAGTCACATTACCAAGATAGGTGAGCACGGTTTGCACCGCCATCATTGAAGACTAGGAGATAAGAGAGCAACATCTGTTGCACTTATGTGTGTGGCGAATACAAGACTTATGTAGTGACGCCTTCGAAGACGTGTGACACATGGCTGGACATGGCGACCAACCAGACTACAACGGTGGAGGATGCGACCAGGGTCGAGGCAATCAGGGTTATGGTGGCGGAAACCGTGACTATGGTGGTAGTCGTTGCGGGTACGGTAGTGACTGGGGCTATGGAAGTGACAGGAGTCACGGAGGGGATAGGAATTTCGGTAGTGACGTGCGCTATGAGCGAGCCCCTAGGAGAGGACCAGTCACCTGGTACAGTCGCGGGGAACCGAGGCACTACGCAAATCAGTGTCCTACATGCAGCGAGTGGCTGTGGCAGGACCCTCTACCTCGGCGGCTGGAGGAAGAATGTCGCCAAGCAGGATGGAGCGTGGGAGAGCACAGCTATCGTCTGAACCGCTGGAGTGGAAAGTAGCGGAGATCGAGTCGAAAGTAGCGGAGATCGGCAAGAGCGTTGTTGCTGTTTGTCATTACATGGAAATTGAGCAACAGAAGAAAGCAGCTAAGGAGCACAGGAAGCTGGAAAAGAAGGAAGCAAGCAGCGGCGCGTACGGAAGCAGAGAGAGCAGAAGCCGAACAGAGGAAAATGAGGAAGGAGGAGAAGGCAAGGAAGGAGGCGGAATGGAAAGAGGAAATGCATAAGGCATTGGACCTAAGGATGGCTGTTCGAGTGGGGGAACTTCGAGATGATGTCAGGGAAGATGTGCACGGGGAGATTCGCAATGTTATCAGTGAATTATGTATTGCTGTGGCACGCGGCAAACAGACGAGCGTTGAAGCAGCGGAACCAGCATTCGTCACTTGTGCGAGTAGTAGTGAGACCGAGGAACTGAACATGAAGACGCGTGCATTATGCTTGTCAAAAAAGTGGAAGAGGGAACCCGATCAAGTCTTGGAGGGTAGCCCGCCAATGGAACTACCGCCAAAGTGCACCCCGAGGCGTGCAGCGAGGACCAAAGCAACAGGGAGAATGACGAGGTCGAAGAGTCGAGTTATCCATACTCCGACACCCAAGAAAACTCCACCATCCATCCGAAAGAAGACACCGGCACCGATAGGCTTGATCGGCAGGATGAAGTTTGAGAAACGAGTGATGAACGAGCTTAAAAGTTTGAATGCTTTGGTATTGCAGCCTACAATGGCAAATTGAATCTATCTTTGATATTGCCGCACGCCGCACTCGAGCCGTCTATGGACCGGACGAAGAACACGAGGCGGAGACATCTGTTGGAGCAGGGACAGAGGATACCACGGAAGAGGAGGAGAAACATGATACTGAGTGATGTGGCCTCAGTATTGCTGACCTGTGGGAAATCGTGTGTTGCCTTGCTGCGGGCACTGCTCAATGGAGTCGACGCGAAGGTCGAAGAACTTCTTCGATTAGCGATCGTCAATTTATCGCTGTTTGACGCACTCCGATGGACACGCAAATGCGTGGACGCGTGGATACGATTGTTCGACTTGTTTGGTACCGAGTTTGTGAATACTATTTCATCCAGTGTTTACGTGGCCGTATCTCCATATTCCAAATCGCTATATATCGGCAAGTCTTCGAGACAGCTTGACACTCGCTGGCGCAAACACATGTATGCATGCCGCAATCGAGCTCCTAATCGTTTTTATCGTTGGCTAGGAAGTTTCGGTGTTGAGCACCATGTCCTAATACCGATCGACACCATAGTCAACGATGAATAGACTAAGCTTGAAAGCATATATATTCGGCAATGGTCTCCTTTCTTAAATACGGTAGGGGTCGGGAGAGGCAACGACGGAAGAGGGAGAAACAAGCGGGCACTAGGGAAGGAGGAGCGTTCTAGGAAAGGTAGACAAGATACATGAAGGTCAGCGACTCAGCGGGCTATTGCACCGCTCCGTTTTAAATTGAATTCGTCAGGGAATTGGCGTCTGAACTTATCCGATTTGCTGGATGAATAGGAGAAGTCGGGAGTGTGTAATTTTCAATTGACTCTAGTGGCGGTGACACGTGGCAGTTGCCGTGGAGGAATATCGCAGCGAAATTTGGATCGACTAGGGTATCTCGTAATTTGGATCCAAAACAGCTGAAGGACTGTAAGACGTGGTTTGAGAATGGAGGACGGATGACAATTGACTATGTTGTGGAATGGAAACCACAGTGTTGTGATCTTAAACAGTTCCTACCATCTTTACCGAGAAATCCTACGATACTTAGTGAAGTATACAAGTGGGATATGCGCTCGATGCTATGACTATACAACGTCATAAAAGATTTCTCAAAGAAGTCGACCAGAAAGTATCTTTCAAGAGCTTTCATGGTGAAATGTGACCTAAGTTTGAGTGCGGATCTGCTGATCAGAGTGAAGTTTGACGACAGGATTAGCGTGTGTGAGTTGAGGAAAGTGGTGAGTGACATACTAATGGATTGTGATTTACCTACTTGCTTCATCATGCGCCGTGCGCGTAAGAAAACTCGGATTGTATGGTGTAAAAACCAGACAGTCGGTGAGTTATTGCACAACCATCGGGTCTTCTCAACCCGTAGTGTGCCGACCTGCCAGTGCCAGTGTGTGGGACTACCCTATCCAAGAACGGATGCGTGCAATTTCGCCTGAAGAAAGAGGTTGTTGTCAATCATCCATTACGGGTCTTCGCAAATGTGAATAACATTCCAAGAGGACATAGACCGGACCGCTTGGTTTCGTTGAGAAAGGAACTGGAGCAGGGATTTTGCAACTGGAGAAATTTTCAAGAAGTTACCACGGATCCCCGAGGCAAGATCCCCGAGGCAAGGTTGGATGCGGCGTGCCCGACTAGAGTTGACGAACGGAGTTATCCGATGTTGTCCGTACAGGATGTGGAGGATCTCAAGAACCAGTACGACGGACTGGTCTCGACTCCCTTTAGACCTGAACCCGCGTGAGACCGTAGTGATGTGTGCGAAAGTTTACTACGAAGCACTGATGGATATGTTCATACGGAACTCGGGATACACGGTAATGCAATGTACTGAGTCTGTTATACTTCGTGAGATTCGCGAAGACATGAAGTCGGCTCGTTTGCAGAATTTTGTCTGATGGGATAAGAAAGGGAAGGTGGAGTCGGCGTACATTAACCCGAAACACCGACCCCACCATGGGTTCGTACCAGCCGGGCTGTCGCCAAGGGATAATGTACGACAGCCCGTTACTTACTGCCGACCCCACCTCGGCGACAGCCCGGCTGGTACGAACCCATGGTGGTACGAACCATGGGTTCACCATATGTCGGGATGTGACTCGTTACCATTGTATATGCCCGCCATATGGTGAGCCCATGGTTCGTACCAGCCGGGCTGTCGCCAAGGAACTCCACTTGATGTTGTCAAAATTGCCGAAGAACAGTCATTTCAACCTCCCAGCCGTATCGAAATTGACTGAGAGGCTGGGTCATGTAAATGCTGGAATCAATCAATTAGGAAGAGTGCTCAATGTGACTGTGCGGGACTGCGCGGTCCTTTGACAATAAGGACATGTTCAGTTTGACTTCCGCACAAGGACATTGTCAAGGCAGTGCATTGGCTATTGTGTCTTTTTTTTTTTTTTTTAATTAACAAAGCAGGCCCAGTGCCCAAGGCTGATATTACCAAATTGAATAAGAAGATTGAGGCCGGGGTCCTCACAGTCTACCCGGAGAAACCGAACCGAACAAGCTGAGAACCGGGGTCAGCGTTCCTCATATGATGATGATGATGATGATGATGATGATAATGAACTTCTAATGGTTGTATGAGAAATGTGAGATAATGATACTAATGATGATGATGCTAATGATGATGATGCTAATGATGATGATGCTAACGATAATGGCGATTAGTATGTAAAAAAAAAATCTAGAAGATTATGCTATATCAGCAAATCTGGCCTTCTAATCCTAGAACAACCCCTAGCCCTCTCTGAGCCAGGACATTACATCTCAGAAACAATGTCATCCTCTAGCCAACATCAACCGTAGCTATCCTGTTTCTGTCACCTAGACTAAACCTGGACCCATAGGCTGTCCTGGTAGCACCCCCAAGTTCACCACCGGAAAGCCTCACACTTCTGTCATTTGCCGGTTACAGGGCAACGCCCCACATCCGGCCAGCGTGGTTCTGGCATTGGCATACCAGGGGCACATAACAAAGCAACTACGTAGATATCAGCCCGGATTCGACCATCTCTTAAACCACCAGTACTTGGCAACTATCGATGTTGAGCCTGGAATGCCCCTGCGCGCCGATTTTCGTCGAAGCGCCGGGGTACCGTTTCGAAATTGTTTTGGCTGGCACTTTCGTCCGGTACCCCGAAGCCCTAAAGGCGCGTTAACGGGAAAGCGCCGCGGCCTATAGGTAGGCCAAGTACTGGTGGTTTAAAACATATTATCCCGAATGAGGAAGAAGGCAAAGTGCCGCCCTGAATTACAGAACACCAGAAAAATTGGATATAACATGATTGATTAATTTCTTTTTTTTTCTTTCTTGGACATCACGATTGAGCATGGAAAATCCCCCCCACCCTCCCCTTTCCCCCTGTCCCGTTGCTGCCTCCGCCGAAAAAAGAATATCCTTATCACAGACATTCCTTTTTTTTTTTTTTTTTTTTTTTTTTTTAAAAAAGGGCCCAGTGCCCAAGGCTKATATTACCAATAAGAAGATTGAGGCCGGGGTCCTCACAGTCTACCCGGAGTGACCGAATAGTATTTCAGCAATCTTAAAAAAAAAGGGAGGGGAACAAAACAACCTCTTCAATCCTTCGTAGGACGGCCAGATTTATCATTCCCTCCAAGCTACTCTGTCCCCCCCTTAAGCCAAATAGGAACAATCAGCTTCCTCCCTGGCCAAACCATTGTAAATCCACCAAAGCTAGCTCAGAGGGGGGAAATGGATCTGGAAAAAAAAAATAGGGTCCCTGAGAACAACTCTAGGCGGAAGTGTGAACCAGTTTCTGAAGATCAGTTGGAAATCCTTCTTGAAATGTCCCTCTGTCTCTTCTGCCCGTGGCCATTTTACCTCGCCCAAGGACCGCTCTATTGGTTCCCCCAGCCAGTACTTTGTGAAATTCTGAATTGTCTGATTTATGTCTTTTTTTTTGTGTGAGTTTATTCAATTTCTCCTTGGTACTCTTCCAATGGGCTCTGATTTCTGTTTGGACAAATTGCACTATGTAATCTCCCCATTCAGCACCCCCTAGGATCACCTTTTCTCTCTCACGAACACAACGTTTGTACCACAAGGACCATTGAATAGCTTTGCGTCCAATATCAAAGAAGTTAAGTTGAAAATTAGTGGGTGTGAATGAAGGAGGATCCCAATGCCCCAAAAGGATAGTCCTCCATTCCCAAGGCCAGTCCAACCCGGGCACAATCCCAGCGCCTCCAGATTACCACAGCTCCTCGACATTGCAGGAAAATGTGCTCTATAGTTTCACACAATTTTCTACTTGGAAATACAGACAGACAAGTTTTACACCCAGGAAATGCTACTCCTTGTTGCTCAAGTGTGGAGTGATCCACAATCCAATCGTTGGCGGGCAGATATCGATGAATGATCTGCCATTGTAAAGAAGAGAATTTAGTTGGGCGTTGTCTAATATTTTTGAAAAGTTTAAATTAAATGTGTTTGATCAGATTTATATCAATGTTCAAATGCCTTGCCCACCTCTCCTGAACAACTGCCATGATGTCAACCAACTAAGGCTTGGACCCCACAGGTTTCCGCCTTGGAAAAACTTTGCCGCGGAAAGTTTTCCGGTACCCCACAGGCTTGCGCAAAGTCCGTGGAAGGCCGTTTTCGTTTTCCAAAAGCCTGCTTCCGGAACCCCACACACCCGAAACGCCCCCTGTCGTGTTTTCACTCGTTTTCCGACCTGGAAACCACCACGGGAGGAAAAGGCGCCGCGATTTTGTGCAGACTGTTGAGGGTACGGGGGAGGGCATGTCGTTCCTGGAAACGTCTCGGAAAAGGCAGCAGCCAATAGAGATGAAGAGTGCCACAAAAAAAAAACGAAAAAAAAATGGAAAAAAGAACAAAATAAACAAGTGCCAACGGAAAACGGCAGCGATTGGCTCAACTAATTTCCAAAGGGTCTTCCAAGCGCATTTTGTCCTCTGCGATGGGTTCCCGGAAAAAGCATTTCCAAGGTTTCCGAAATCGTTTGCCCGTTTTCCAAGGGAAAACTGCTTTTCCAGGCGGAAACCTGTGGGGTCCAAGCCTAAGAACAACCCCACCCCCTCCCCAATCCCCCAAAGGCATTCAGTTCCCACCCAAAAAATGCCTCTGCTTGCCCTTACCCTAATCTGTCTCCGCTGAGGTTTGAAATCTCCCCTCAGCCCCAGAATAGAGTAATCCCCACAAATCTGCTCATAGTCTCATATACCCCCTTCAGGGCATCACTACCCACCTTGTGCAGCCCCCTGCAGAGCAGAGCTCATCCCCCCTTCCGACCAACCTACCCATTTAGAAAAATAATTCAAAAGACTGAAGGCAGAAATTTAAACAAAATTACTAGTTGAAATGATTACATGGGAAGAATAGAGATCAGATTTTCTTTTTGAAATAACAATTACAAATAGAAATAAATTATGGGAAATGCTGCGGAGTTCCACGACAGAGTCAGACTTGAACCGCATCAACACAAACGAATGATTAATTAATTAGTAACTGATTAATTAGAAATTTTCAGGTATTAAAAATTACCATTCAGATTGGTTTATCATGAAGAAGCAATGTTTGAGTTATGAATGATTGGGAATCCATCGTGAAAATATCAGGATTTTATTTAGGGTTTTAATTGAAGACGATAATTACGAGGAGGGTTCATGGAACAGTGGTACCCTCGAATCTCAAACTGGACAATTCTTTCACTCATGGGGCTGCAAACAACAAAAAAGCGCAGCGATAAGCAGTTACTTGCATCGGATAGAGCAAAACCATACTTGCGGCGCATCGACATGCGCTGCACCCCGCATGTGCGCCGCACCGCGCACCGCGGACGACGCACTCGCACGGGGTACGGCGCACCCCGACAATAGGGGGTCGACCAAAAAAAAAAAAGTTGCCGAGGGGTGTTCTAGGCCCAGCTGATATATATATATATATATATATATATATATATATATATATATAAACATTTTCAGGCCGCGCGGGGCCTCGGAAAAAAAAAGGGGGGGGCAGCTGAAGTAAGTTTGTTTTTGAAGTTTTGAATTCGGAATGCTGCCCCTCGCTGCCTGGATGAACCCCGGCAGTCCAGCTTTGTGCCCTTCACGCCCACCTTGCGTTGCCCGTCGCATGGTTGCCTCCACGTCTCCTGTGCAGCAGCAGCAGTCGAAGGCGTCGTCGTCCAGCCATAGCCAGGGCACAACAGTCATCGTGAAGGAGCCGAAGAAGCAGCAGGAGGAGCGCGGCTTCAGCTCGTAAAGTTGCCACCATTCCGCTTTCGGCTTCTCTCTCTCTCTCTCTCTCTCTCTCTCTCTCTCCTTCTTCCCACCATCCCGCCTTTGTCTTTTCTCCCGCCATCCCCCACCTTCGGGTTTTCTTCCACTATCCCGCCTTCAGCTTTTCTCCCACCATCACGCCTTCGGCTTTTCTCCCGCCATCTCCCACCTTCGGCTTCTCTCTCTCTCTCTCTCTCTCTCTCTCATCCAACGAAATATAAAAAAAAATAAAAACTATATGATGTGCGCACCTGGCGCATATGCGGCCTGCCAGCGCGCACCCCCCACCGCACCCGCGCGCAGCGCACCGCGCATCGCGCACGGCGCACCCAGGTGCGCACGTACCGGCACCTCGGGTCCGCGCAATGATTTCCTTCCTCCGCCAGAGTCTGTCTGTCTACTAACACCCCTCCTACCGGGATCCCTTAAGACAATCCCCTACTGTAGGTTCCCCACCGATATCCTCCAGCAGAGCTTGTCCCAGGCCAACGCTCCCCCCAAACGGGACCCCATCCCACCTCAGGTCCTTCCCCCCCCCCAAAGCAGAGCCTAAGGTAACCAATGCACATGAGCAGTCTAACCACAAACCCGTGCCTGCATCCTCATTAGACTGCCAACAGTATCAGGCAAACCCCTCATAGGCCAGGACCCAACATAGAACACCATGGGCAGAGCCTAAGGTCCCCTGGGTGGTGCGCAGGCAGTGTGTGTAATAGCTTACCTGCATCAGCCCAAGGGGTGTGTGTCCAGCCGTGCGTCATTCTAACGCCCTGCCGGTGTCCATGCGTAAGGCTGCGGATTTGAACCTGCAACCTCATACCACAATGCGCGTTTCCAACTGGTGGTCTAACCACTGAGCTACATCAACTTGGGCCATACCGAGGAGGTCTTGAACCTGCGCCAACGATATGAGTGGTCGGATTGTCCTCTGTCGCTAGGCTGACACTCACGGACTAGTGCATCGTTTGCAGATAGCGTGAATCCCTTTTTGGTATTCATGATAGCCCGACTGTTTCTAGTGCTATTGGAAGCAAGTCTGGGCTGTACCTTTTGAACGGTACATGCGGTCCCATTAATAGTGTGTTCAACAATTCACTCGGCCTCTTACGGAACGCCCATTCTGCTTCTGCGGCGGTGGACGTCGGGTCAATGGAACGTTCGGCGGTCTCTGGGGTTGCGGAATGTAAAAAAGAAATACCGTAAATTTCGAGGTTTTTGTCGTGACACACTTGTTGGCACTCTCGCTTATCTCACTACCGAGTGTTTATCTCGCTGTTGAGTGGAACGTGCTGCTTGACTTACGGTATGTTTTGGCAGATGAGTCCTTTCCATGATACTACGTTCAAACCGTTACATAGAATAGAAGAACCATTCACTCAAATCCAAAGTTAAAAAAAAAAAGAGGTTTCTTGCGAGAAAGTAGGCACACAACGTAGATGTCTGAAACACGGCACTCCACCGCACCATTACTCGAATTGAAAGGGTTCCTTGTGAGACAGTCCACACAACAAACTCCTACGTGCGACATCTGGCACGTTTTGCCCGTCGCCACGGCCACGTCTGTCCAGGCTCACATATTCCTAAAACAGCCACAGCTGCAGAAGAAGAAGAAAATGAAGCAGCAGCAGCAGCAGCAGCAGCAAAAGCGGAAAAGGGGAAAACACAGCTGAGTGAAACATCTGTGAGGCACCGCCTCCACTGACGAACATGTGTTGTCGAGACAAAAAGAACGACGAGGATAGACCACAGACGTCAAGCCCCCTCGGAAAAAAAAAAAAAAAAAAAAAAAAAAAAAAGGAATC
>BFEA01000572.1:736638-750940 GCA_003427395.1 Chara braunii
TATAAGATTCCGGATGGCAAATTTGAACTTATTCCTTCTTCTTTTTTTTTTTTTTTTTTTAATTTGAACTTATTCCTAATGGCAGCTGGGGACCAGACTCTATTTTTAAAACATCCGTCCCTCGTAGCCAACCACAGGATCCGAAAACCGACAGCTCTGGACTTGTTTGCAATAATAGAAACCTTATCCTGATCCTTATCCTGATTTCCGCTACCCATCATAATGAATCCCTTAGACCAGACAGCAATGTGTGGACCATATGCAAAAAAAAACACATGCCACTGACCCAGTCGCAAAACCCCCTTGCCACAATGCACTCCCACCACAGGTGGTTGAAATCTTCCAATGCCTCGTGCGGGCACTGGGCATACATCACAGTGCAGGGAGATCTCCATCCCTCTGCTTATGATGTTGTATCAAGGGACGCTGGACCCAGTTTCCAGCACGTGCAGGTCCCCACCAATAAGATGGAGTTAATGTTTAAAAAAAAAAAGAAAAAAAAAAAGCTGTGGAGTCGTGTGTGTGGACGTGATTGCAGTAAGATTTTCGTCCAGATCTGGCCTTGCAGGCAGACTTGGACGAATCTGACTGCAATCACAGTAAGATTCGTCGAGATCTGGCCTTCCAGGCAGACTCGGATGAATCTGACTGCAATCACGTCCAGAGCATTGAAAACGACATCAGAACGTTGGTGTGAGTATGCCCTCTGCTTGGACATCGTAAGGAATCTTTTCTTTTTCTTCCCCCGATGCTGAGGCCGTACTCACAGTAGCGCATTTTTTAAAGAACCTCTGGACGTGATTGCAGCCAGATTCGTTTAGGTTTGGCCGTGCAATTTGGCTAGGGCGAGGCCTGGACGAATCCGACTACAATCACATCCGAAGCTATCCTTTTTTTTTTTTTTTTTTTTTTTTTTCCTATTTTGGTCTTCCTCCTCGACTCTCACGGCAGGAGCCGTGAGAGCCGGGGCCAAGTCCCATTAGCAGCGTTGATTTTTTTCAATGCCTGAATCTGGACGTGTTTTGTGGGAATGTGCGGTTGAGGAAACTCAACGCCATTTTGCACATCTCCTCAAAGACGCCCAGATTCAGGTGTTGAGGAAACTCAACGCTGCTAGTGGGACTTGGCCCCCAGGCTCCTGACAAAAATGACGGAATCCGCAGACTCCCCATCCGTCTCTTTCCTTTTTTTTCATTTTTTTTGTTCCTTTTTATTCTGCCTGTATCTGGCACCCAGACTGGGCCATATACAGGGGCTGGCCTTGTCCGTACCTACCCCCTTTCTTCTGCCAACTATTTCTTTTTTCTTTCTTTCTTATCTTTTTTCTCTCTCTCTCTCTCAGACCATTTTTGGGGATGGTTATGAATGATAGGGCCTCTCTCCACTACTCACCAATGTGCAAAAAGAAAATCATGAACCTTCCGCTAGAAGATGGAAAGATACACCGCCATATTTTTGCCGTTTGTGCATGTGGAGAGTAGTGGAGCGAGGCCTCGAGGCCTCGGTTCACTACTCACCTTTAATGCGCAAAATGAATAGGAATCTTCTGCTAGAAGATGGGAATTCAATGATCATTGATCTCCCAAAAACAATAAAAAAAAAAAAAAAAAAATCAATGATCACTCATCCCAAAAAGATGGCCCTTACAAGGCAAACCATGACACACACACACACAAAAAAAACAAAAAAAACACGCAATTTTAATGACAAATTGAATACAGTTCATGGTAAACCACCGGCACACCTGGACCTGGATGCCCTCCACTGCGCGCCAAGCTTTGCCGACCCGCCAGCAGCGCACTTTTTTGCTTTGCTTTTTGAGCTGGCGCCGCCACAACCATTGTGGTCCCGTGGGGCCAAGGCCGGGGAGGCGCAAAATTCTCGGAGTAGGTGACGAAACATTTTCTGCCAGGCTGTGGCCGTGTACCAGCGTTCTAAGTTTTAACTGCTGAGTATTTTTCCTGATACGGCCATTCAAAAGATTCCAAGCATTTTCTCCAAGGCTGGGGCTGTGTACTAGTGGTTGTGAATCTTTTGATGTGGCATTTGGAGAGATGTACCGAGGTGTAAATGGATGGCATCAAAAGATTCAAAACATAATAGTAAAAAAAATAATAATAATAAGAGTAGTAGTAGTAGTAGTAGTAGTAGTAGTAGTAGTAGTAGTAGTAGTAGTAGTAGTGGTGGTAGTAGTGTCGTGGTAGTTCAAAAAAAAAAGAAACTCACCTGCTGGAAAAACTGTAGACCCATTCCCACCATGAGAGCCTGAAGTACGCCGGGCTCCACCAAATCCTTCATTGCCGATCCTGATTCCATCATCGACGGGTGCGGCATCGCGGGTCCGACTAAAGGAATTTCCTCACCACCCAGAACCACTCGACCCGTCAACGCCGGCGATTCGCTAACGAGTACAGAAGCTCTCACAAAATCACCTCTCCGTGGAGTTCCTGTCCAGGCCGTTGATGTGGCGTCGTCCACATCGTCGCCAATGTCAAACCCGACAGCCTTGCGCGGTGTCCCGACCATCGAGCTGGCCCGTTCCAGGCCCATAGCCGATTCCGGAAGTAAGAAGACACGTGTCAGCCGCGGCATAGTTTCCTGATCGGGCACCGCTGTATCTTGCTTGACGCTTGAGTGATCAGCCTGTTGTGGTGCCAGATTAGTAGTCCCAGCGAGAGATCTTGTACTCGGCGAGCGATAGACTCCCGGCTCTTCCAAGTTCCACGCCATTCTCCATCCTCCGCCAATTTGCTTTCCCTGCACAAACGGCGATCCAGGTGTGGACGGCCGAGATGACGCCACGCTGAATCGCCTGGCACTCAGAAGAGCTCCACCAGGACTACCAAGCAGAGGTGTCGTCAGGTCATCGCCGGCATCGCGAACCGATGACGGCGCCAATCGCGATGTGCGAATGTGGTCGATAATAGGAAGAGGAGGAAGAGGAGGAAGAGGCGATGATGATCCGACTCCTGTCAATCCGGACAAGCTGGTGCGGCTAGTTGATTTTCCCAACAACGGAAACAGAATCTGATCGTCGTGAGCCGGGGAGGAGAACGGCTGTGGACCAGCAGCTGCATCACCCGTCTCTACATCCCCGCCACCCTCCTCACCGCCATCATCAGGGCCCTGCGGAGGCAATGGATACGCATAGAACTCCGAATCTGGGACATCGATGAAGCGCACTCCATCCCCTTCCCCCCCTGCACCGTCCTGGTCCTCGTCGTCGTCCAGGTCCTCATCGTCAAGGTCGGCGGGCGCAAGAAGCCATTCCTCCACGGTTGCGGTCGGATTCGGCGTGGCAAGCCCTTCGACCGCAAGGGTCAACTCATCTGCGACGTCATCCGTCTGCCTCAAGTACTTGAGCACGTTCCTCGTCTGCAGCATTTTTCCTTTGCTCGCTAACCACTTTGGCGATTCCGGCACAAGGAAAGCAAGTAGAAGAATATAGATAGCCACAGGAATGTACGACAACGAGAGAACGAACCGCCAGTTTGGATTGGTGGAGGTGCTCCAAAGGAAGGCGGTAAAGAACGAGAAAAACAGACCAGCACTGCACATGAGCTGCGGAAAGGTTGCGAGGACTCCTCGTGCGTCCGGAGGAGCGCATTCCGCGATGTATAACGGAACAACAGTGGTCATGACTCCCACCCCTGCGCCGATACATACTCGCCCAGCGATAAGGAAGTAGGGATCCGGTGCTTCTGTTGTGATTACAATCCCCAATAAGTACAAGGCAGCTCCAATGAACAAAAGTGGCCGTCTCCCCAGCCAATCAGACAAAGGACCAGAAACGGAGGTGAGAAGCAGGCCCCCGATCAGCGTGAGGGCCACAATAGAGCCTTGAAGCTGTGGATGCGTTTCCAGCTGGAACTCTGGGACAATGAACAGCATAGCACCTGAAGCACCACAATTTGAGAAAACAAACAAAAAGACAAACCACAACCCAATTTAAGACAATGATAATTGCGGATTGCGCATTTACAATTGATTCTATCTACAGCACTCTCACATATAGTTCACACATACAATCAACACGGAGGGGAAGGCGGAGGAGGAGGCAGCGAAGGACAAGGAGCAGCAGCAGCAGCAGCAGCAGAAGAAGAAGAAGAAGAAGAAGAAGAGGGAGAAGAGGGAGAAGAGGGAGAAGAGGGAGAAGAAGAAGAAGAAGATGCAACTCATTAGTTGCCTGAACCCTCTACAGTCTGCAGACTCTGCAGAGTCCCCTAACCTATGATATTGAAAGTGATAATCCACCTTAACCCCTGTCGTGGTTAGGCATCAACCACAGTCTACCCATGTCAGGGCAGAAGCAGAGAGGGAGAAGAGGACAACAAACAAGGGGTTGTGACAAGCAGTTTGAAATTCGTCAGAGTTTTATAGTCAGCCTCCTCATGAGTCAGTGAAACTCCAACAAAATCGTCGGTCGCAGCCCCTCTTGTGTTGTCCTCCTCCAAAAAAATCGTCGATCGCAGCCCCTCTTGTGTTGTCCTCTTCTACCTCTCTGCATACAGTTTACAGGGCAGTTCTGTTTGACGATATATACAAATTTTGTATGAAATAACGGCGGACGCGGCATGTTTTGAAACCCTAAAGGCAAAAACAAAAAACTTGCGCCGGAAAAGAAACCACGTGCCAACTCGAAATGAGCGATTGCGGTCCAAAAGTATCTGTTGGGCATTTTCTTTTTTTTTTTGTTTGTTTTCCCCTCTGACACCACAGCCGGCCGGCCCCTGTAAATATGACACCCGGTCTGACTCCACACGTGACGGCAGTCAGTAGTCGGTACTTCCGTTGCCTTTTCGAACTCGGCAAAGATTTGCCTTTTCAAACTCGGCGCGGTTTTCTTTGCTGACACGTGTTTGTTTTTGCCCATTCGACACTCAAAGGTGACATGAACGTACTTACCCCATTTTGTATATATTATATAGATATACATATTAAATATATTTATAGTATTTTTATACTAATTTTATAGATATACAGTCATAGAGAACTGCCGGTGAACCATAATAGGCAGAAAGGGAGAGGAGGACAAGAAACGAGAGGCTGTGTGTGTGTGTGGATGTTGTCATCTTCGCTATACACAACGCCGCATACAAAGCATGACGGTCCCTGGCTGTTTCCTTGGAGTTTCACCGACTAATCAGGGGGCGAGGGGGGGGTGGGGGCGGGCGGTGTTATCATGTTCGCCATACACAACTTCACAGCCATAAAACCCACTCTACACACCCACTCAGCCACAGATAACCAATTCCATCACTGCTACTATGGTCCCGACCCTAGCTGCATGTGTGTGTGTGTGTGTGTGTGTGTGTGTGTGTGTGTGTGTGTGTGTGTGTGTGCGTGTGTGTGTTTCTGTGTGTGTGTGTGTTGGAGGGGGGGCGGGTTGTCCAGAAACACCAAACTCTCTTTCACATTCCATCTACAAGCCATCAAAAACTATCCATGAAACAAAAGAAGTATAAGCAGGAAATGTAATCGACAATGCGAGGTTCCCCACGTCTGTGTGCTTGAGCGGGAAGTGTCCACACACCCGTCTGCTGCCGGAGCAGCACACTTGCACAAAATATATTGTACTCTATAAAGGGGTCAAGAGCATAAGGCAAATCACTGGCACTTATACTATTCATGTGTGTATGTGTGTCGTTTTAAAAGACCCCAGATTCTCTCTCTCACTCCCTTCACAGATCGTCAAAAGCCATCCATAATGAAAAAGTATAGATTGTGTGTGTGTGTGTGTGTGTGTGTGTGTGTGATGATTGATGATGTGCTAGAGTGTGGGCGGTCTGGGGCTAGATTTTTATTGTCTATCCCAGCGCTCGCGTACTACCGTCTTCACCCCAAATAGAACGCCTGGTCATTATCACTGTATCTAGACTGAAAAATTGCACCAAATACAGCTATAATGACCGGGCGTTCTATTCGGGTGAAGACGGTAGTTTTATCCTGATGCTGACGCTGTAGCGGCGTCAGCATCAAAGATTAACCGTTCACCATCCATGCAAGTGGCTCTTCATCCAAACACAAGGGTCTGTCGTTTCCAGATGGTGGCGCCCATGTGAAAACAAGGGAAATAAACAAGGCAAAAAATAAACATGGACGAAAGAAACGGAAAGAACATAAAATTATTGCAGAAATGCAAGTACACAGCCTCCATGTGAAAACACGAAAAAAAAAAAAGAAAAGGAAAAAAAGAACGAAACATGGAAGAAAGAAAAGGAAAGGAAAGAAGAGAAAATTGCAGAAATGCAAGTACACAGCCTCCACTTTTTTTAATTTTATTTTTAACCAACTTTCAATTAAAGCCGGGAAACGAACCTCAGGTCCAGCTGGTATCGGTCTGTTTTTGGCTCGGAGGCTCGGAAAAACGCAACTTGTGGTTCGTCAAAATATGTCCACATGAACTGGTGGTTTAAAAATAGGGATAATTTGCAAAAACCCCCATAAGTTGAGAATCTTGAGATATATTCCAGAATGCCCCTGAAAGATATGGGCAGAGCGGAATGCCCTTTTGGACCGAAATCTTTGTGTTATGCCCCTGTCAGGCGGGTGTGCAAATTTGCAATCTGGACATCCCCGTTCGCACCTTGGCCTTTTGCAACCGGGCCTTGGAAAGGTTGGCAAGTAAAGGGGTATTTTGCAAATTTGGATGGTACCCGGTAATTGTATATTGCAAAGATGGGCGGGTCCAACTGCCGCGAGGGGTTTTTCGCAATTTGTTTTTTTGTCAGAGGGGCATTCCACTCTTAGACTACCCACATCTTTCAGGGGCATTTTGGCACATATCTCAACTTAATGGAGTATTTTGCAAACTATCCAATAAAAATATTTGTTTTTATTACAGGCCCAGTCCCCATGGGAAAACATAAGAGTATACGCCGTACGGCCATTGGCCGCCGGCCCTGCGCTCCTTGGCCAACGACATCGTTCGTTTGGTGCTTTCAAGACTTTCGAGATTACCTTTTTGTTTGTAGCCCTCCCTCGTCTTCTTCTTCTTCTTCTTCTTCTTCTTCTTCTTCTTCTTCCTTCTTTCTTTCTTTCTTCCCTCTTTTTCTCCTTTCGTGCTTCTGGTTCTTGTTCTCGGTTTCTTAACTGGTCTCTCGGTTGCGTCTTGATTCACTCTGTGTCACACTGTCTTTTTTTTGTATAGGCCTTTAGGCCGGCAGTAGACTTATGTTGTTGTTGCTTTGTGATAATTATTGATGCTGTGCGAGTTGCGACTCACCACCCCCGCGCTCCATATTGAGTCCATAATTATTTTTTTCTGTTTATCTGATTGCATCTGGATTCGAACTTCGGTCTGTATTTCAGCAATTTATCGGGTAGAGTTTAAACTTTTGTCACTGGTCTGGAAAGTACCAATGGGCCCATTGAGCCAGGCCCATTGGTACTTTCTCTTCTTCTTTCTCTTCTTCTTTCTCTTTCTTCTTCCTCATGCTGCAGTGTGGGATGACCTCTTTTTTTCGAAAAGAAAAACAAAAGGGAGAAGAAAAAAACGCATTCTTTTGTTAGGCGGTACGAGCCCTCTGTCCCATTCGACCCGAATGGTTCACTGGTTCCACCAAATGCTTTCCTCCGACCTTTGGGACATCCGACGTTAAATTTCGAACCTCCGTCCTTCTCCGTCCTTCGGGACATCCGTCAAATTTGAAACAATACAGAGAAGGGTAATTAGCATGGCCCCTGCGCAAGGATGACACCCATAAATCGAGAAACGGTCCAAATTATTCAAAAAAAAAAAAAAAAAAAAAAAAAAAACTCTCATCCCTAAATGGGATTCCAACTGTCATGTTGGACGAGAACGAAAATTGCACTTCAGGTGCTGTTGCCACTTCGTGGCCTGGTTCTCCGCGAGCCCTGGGGCCAAGTCCCACTTAATGCTGATTCTTCATTTCAGACAATCGACCTTTGTAATCTACACTGAGAAATTGAGATTTCGGGTGAATGGAACTTGGCCCTTAGCATGTGGATGCGCTCTTATTCAACACAATACATCTACGAAACAGGACCCGTTTTCCAGCAGGTGCAGGTCCCCACCAATAGACCGGAGCAACCTGGAAGCCCGCTAGTGGGGGGGGAGGAGGAGGGTGCTCTTATCACCTCCCCTAGCGAGGGGTCCATTTTTTCATAAAAAAAAAAAAAAAAAAAAAAAAGGGAAACGGGCCCTGCGTCTCTTACATCATATGCTGCAGCCATTTGGGATAAGCCAGTTGCTCATCCCAAATGACCGCAGCATATGATGTAAATTAAATAAGAGACGCTGGGCCCGTTTCCTTTTTTTTTTTTTTTTTTTTTTTCCCTCCCATTTGCAAGGGATATGAGTGTGAACGATATACAGAAAACCAAGTTGCGAAATCACACAGATGTCCAGGTAGTCGTATCCAAGCAGAGAGTACAAAATGCACCGAGAAACCATCCATATAGAGCAATACAATGGAGTAATGCGCCAATGTTCAAGCTCGTAGGCCACACCAACACAGTATCCAAAGTCACTCCTCTCTGTCTGGCGCCCAGCGGCGCCAGCGCCCAACCTACTCTGCCCGACTATCCTACCTACAGCTGGTTCACGCAACAGGCTCACTTCGACTCTCGAAGACCAATGTACATGACTGTCAACTCCATAGCCGACCTCTCTTCATGCACCAGGTACGTATCTCGTCACCCTCAATCAGACCTTGATTACCCCACACTCGCCTCCTTCCCTGAAGACCACCAGACCGCCTGCTGCACCCCCTCGCTGGCGCCCAGCAGCCCGGCTACGGCTGCCTGCGCCCCGCTGCCCTGCAGCACCTTTGGCAGCAGCGTAGCATCAAGCTTGAGCGCAGCAGCACTTCCGCATTGCCAGCACTGGCCAGAATGCCTGGCCTGGGCTGCCTCACTTTTTTTATGGAAGTGGCAGCCCCTTGGATGCTGCGTGTGGCCTGGCTGGAAGCTTCCAGTAGCTTCCGCTTGGGGCTCAGACCCTGCGCCCAGGCCCGAGACTACAGTTGAGGGTCTGGGCCCTTTTCAGTTGGGCACAGCCTGACTCTCCGGACTTGGGCTGTTTGCTGCATCTGTGCAGGGCTCCCAGGCAGGTGCGTACGCAGTACTGCTTTTCCAAATGTATCGGCCCTGCTTCGGGTGTATGTGCCCAGGCGCAACTGTCAACGCCTGGGCCAACTGTATGACGCAGTTTAGTGAGGCTCACGCGTCTACCCAACCAACTGGCTTGCTGCGAGAGCCTGAATACCCACATCTTTTTGAAATGTCGAATTTTGGCCTCTGTCGAATATTCAGGCCCCCCTTCACTTAGGGCGGGCACTCGGCTTGCGGGGGGCCTTGGCCCAGAACACGTGATGTCTGATAGGGCCCCTTGAGGGCTTGTTCCTCACACATTTGGGATCAGCCAGTTTGAAGAAACAAATTTTACCATATATCATACAAGACGGGAAACGGGCTCAGCGTGGGGAAAAAAAAAAAAAAAAAAAAAAGGGGCTGGCGTCAATTGACAATTACCCCCCAACTTACCCAAAACACAAGTATTATTATTATAATAAAAAACGGAAAACAGGCCCGGCTTCCAAGTAGACCATTTGTGCATTTCCTGAATTCTTCTCCCATTTTTCTTTTTTTTTCTTCTTTTTTTTAAATCCTTCAAAGAAAAAACAATGCTATATTCTTCTCTCAATTTCACTGGCGTTCTGCCATGTCATCATGGAACATACCTTTCTTTCACTACCTACCTACCTAGTATTAACCACTACTCCTAAGGCTATACAGGAGACCCCTGCAAGCATAGCTCTCTCTCTTCAGTGAAGGGAGGTTACCTCTCTGAGTGGGATGTATTTTCGCATGTTGCCCTGCTCCCCTAGTGGTTAGGGTGCAGGGTTGGGCTGCCAGTTGGTGCCCAGCTTCTTTTTCTTTTTTTTTTTCTTTTTTTTCTTTTTTTCTTTTTTTTTTTTTAGTACAGCATATGCTGGGAACCGGGCCGGTGGGTGCCCTGGCTAACACAAGGACCGATCATTTTGCCAGCAACTGCGCCTCCCTTTTCTTTTTTTTTCTTTTTTTTTCTCTTTTTCTTTTTTTGGATCCACCCGAGGGTGGGTAGCCTAGACCGTATGTGTTCATCTAGTCCATAGACTATTCCCGTCCTTATTGAGGGAGATGCCTCCCTTTTCTTTTTCACTTGCAGGCACGTCCTTGGTAACAAAAATTTAAAAGGGAAACAAAAAAAAAAACACGCGCACTTTTTTCGAACGGCAATGGGAGAACCTGTTGCTGTTGGGTCAGTTGCAGCATTCAAAGCATAATCACACTGGGACTTCAGTATGATGGGAGCTCTGCTGCACAGAATTGCAGTCCGGACCCAACCCAAACTGCAGCCATGTACATTTAGGACAGCACTTGTGTGAGAGCATGTACCCAACCCAAACTGCAGCCATGTACATTTAGGACAGCACTTGTGTGAGCATGCTCTCGAGACTCTCAAGTGTAATTATGCCCCATGCCCCCGAACATGACGTGTCCATTGGAGCAACCGGTACTAACAGCAACTTCTGGGTCAGATTCAGAAATGAATCTTACGACAAAATATGCCAGACAGAGAGATCAAGGCATGCACATCAATGGCAGCAACAATGGCAGGAACCTTTTGGTCATCATGTCATTATTATTAGGGGAAACTACGCCGGAGTCACAAAAATCATGAAAATTCAAAAATGAGTTATAATTGCACTACGGGCCAAGATACGGTTTTGAATTGCAGTTGGGGCAATGTATACAACCCAGCTTTCTGGCCAGGTAGGGTGCCCGAACTGCAATTGCAAACTGTAACTTGCCCCATAGTGCAATTATAACTCGTTTTTGTGACTCTACTGAAGTTACCCCCTTGCCAAAAAAAAAAAGGGACCGCTGATCCTTTCCTTGTGAAGTAATCATTGTTCTCAGGGATGAAGATTCTTCTCTAGGGAAACAACGCGGGAGTCACAAAAACAAGTTATAGTTGCACTATGGGCCGAGATACAGTTTCGAATTGCAGTTCGGGCAATGTATACAACCCAGCTTTCTGGTCAGGTGGGGTGCCGAAAGTGGAATTGCAAACTGTATCTTGCCCCCATAGTGCAATTATAACTCGTTTTTGTGACTCTACTGAAGTTACCCTCTCCTTCTATTTTTTTCAATTTTTTTAACGAGAAGTAATTGATATACCAGTCACAGGTGTGGATGCCTTGAGACCACAAGTGCACCCCTGACTTGGGGTGCTGCACTGCGTGCCAACCTTTGCTGAACTGCCAGCAGCACACTTTTTTCTTTCTCCGCTGATGCAGCCAGCCATTGTAGACCGCTAGCCCGACTGAGCGTCCCAAATTTTAGGAATGAGCCATGTTTTTTTTCTTTTTTCTTCTTGTTCTTTTCTTTTTCTTTTTCTTTTTCCTTTTTGTTAGGAGTGAGCCAGGAACAATCTTGCGAGGCTGTGGCCGTGTACTGGTGGTTTAAACCACCAGTACTTGGCCCAGCTATCGGCCGCGGAAAAACATAGAGTAGAAACGTTTCTAGTTGGATGAATTTGGGCGCTCCTGCAGTGGCCCGTACGTTTCCTAAAATCGTGGCGCGTTAACGGGCACGACTTTAGGAAGCACTGGCGGTTTAAGGGGTTGAGCTCATTGATTGTGTGAAGTACTAATCTTCTGTATTATGTGCAGGGATGATGGACCCAGTTTCCAGCAAGTGCTGTTCGCCACGGATATAGACTGCAGGCATTGAACAATGCGGACACCAACCGAGGGTGAGAGAAAATTTTATTCTTATCCTTCGCGACACCCATTAAAATTGGAACGGTACAGAGAAGATCAGCATTGCCCCGGCGAAAGGATGACATGTGTAAGTTCAGAAATAGTCGAAATTATATGCTGATATAGATGTTTGTATAAATAAGATACACACGTCGTCAAACAGAGCTGCCTAGTAAACAGTAGGCAGAGAGGGAGAAGAGGACAAGAAACAAGGGGCCGTGACAAACTGTTTCATCCGAGTTTCACCGACTCGTCTATATATCGTCAAAGCTATCAATGCCTATCATCATATATACTTGGCTTTTCACTTCCTCTTCCCATTTTCCCCTTCAGGTTTGTGGCGGCAGGGATATATATCGTCGAAGCTATCAATGCCTATCATCATATATACTTGGCTTTTCATTTCCTCTTCCCATTTCCCCCTTCAGGTTTGAAGCGGCAGGGGAGGGGAAAGAGGGCGGGGGGCGGGGACGGGAGGAGGGAGGGAGGGGGATGCGCAAAGGGGAAACGTTGTGGGATCAAGGCATGATCATTTTTGGGAAAGGCGAGGCGGATGGTGATGGTGATGCGGGTGATGCTGATCATTACAAGGCAATCTCCGGTTCAGTGTTCCTGGCCTCTATTTTCGCAAACATAGTGTTTCTTCAACTTTCTTGCCTCAGTTTTTAGCAACGTGGGTGTCTGCGTGTGTGTGTGTGTTTGTGTGTGTGTGTGTGTGTGTGTGTGTGTGTGCATGTGTGTAAAACATGTTTGGGTGTGCATGTGTATATATAGACTCTTTTTTAAATCGCGCTACCTTGTTTCTTTCCTCCGCTACTGTAACATCATTTCTGTCCTTTTTAAACAGTGTTTCTAATCTTCCATGTTTCTGTCCTCCCATACATTGGGCCCCGCTCCACTACTAAAAAAATGTGCAAAACGAGAGTGAACCTTCGGTCAGAACATGGAAAGATACACTGCAATGATTTTTGTCTTTTGTGCATGTCGAGACTCAGTGGAGCGAGGTCCATTGTTTCTGCCCTCCCATGCATTGTTTGTGTCTTCTAGTACAGTGTTTCTAAGTGTCCTGTCCTCTAATACAGTGTTTCTAAACGTCCAATGCAGTGTTTCTGACTCCCGACAGTGTTTCTACTCATCCGATACAGTGTTCCTGTCCTCTGATACATTGTATTTGTCCTCCATTACATTGTTTTTGCCCTCCGATAAGTTCCCCAATACATTGTTTCTCTTGTCCGCTACAGTGTTTCTCTCCTTCGTTGACGTTATTGTATTCATCATCTGATTGTGGGCCTCGCTCTACTGCTCTCGATTCAGCAATTTCCAAGAGCGAAGCGTACTTCCACTTAGGGTTGTGCTCCGCTGCAGTTGTTCGACGCCTTTCCTCGGAGACCTTCCTCGGAGCATAACGGGCTCCACAGCCATTTTCACATTTTTCCCCTTTTGGAGACCTCGCCTCCAACAGCTGAAACTCTCAAAGTTCTCCTCGTCAGGCTGTGTTCCGGTGCTGAGTCACCGGTTCTTAAACCACAAGTACACGGTCCCAGCCTTGCAGTCCACAACTTGTCGCCACAAGAAAACGAGGCCGAAACGTCAAACGCTGGGCCCGCTGTTGATAAATTCGATCATCGGCCCCATTTTCGTTTCGCGCCTCCAGATTTTGAGGTGTCAGACCTGCGGCCCAGGTGCCCATGTACTGGTGGTTTAACTTGGGAGCATGCAGGCAGGGTATCGTTTGCCAAGAATTCCATAAAAAAAAAGGGACAATGCATCAGGCCACGATTCTGGTCCCGATGAAAATACAGACCAGAGAGGGCCGGTAGGTGGAGCCCCGCAAGCCCTGCAAGGGCCAGAAGGTGAAGCCCCACAAGCCCCGAAAGGGCGGGTAGGTGGAGCCCCACAAATTTATTACGGCTTCTGTGCCATACTTGATTTACAAAGGGGGACTTCCTCGAAGGCCCCGCAGTGGAGCACAACCTTTGCTCTCRGTCCCTCCACTCTCGAAAATCGATCGGCGAGTTGTCAGCGCGAGTTGTCAGCGAGGGCCCTTAGAGAGCCCTCTCATTCTTTCAAGAGTGCTACGCCTCCAGGACTCCCGACATCAAGAGTCGTCTCAGGGACCCTCGATGTGGGATGCGAAATCGAGAGTACGCATACCGTATAGGTGCAGACCAGAACAAGAACCGACCTTTCAATACAAAGTATAAGATAGCACAGCGGAAGACTTAGATACCAGTGATCCGAACAATCAATGTTGTAATGCAGCCCTGAACATACATCATCATCATCGTTTCATAGTGTGAATGGGTCTGGCGCTTCACACAGGAAGACAGCGCCAGCCCAGAACAGGCACAGACGAGGAGGAAGGGGATAGACGAAGAGGAGGGGGGAAGATGGGAATGTCGTCAACACCAAGTCTTCGGCACAAGCCCAAATAGTCCCTCGTCAAACTGTCTGAATCCCAAATGTCAAGTCTGGATCCAATGTCGTCAAGTCTCAAGTCACAACTCTGTCTCTCTCTGTCGTGGTCTGAG
>BFEA01000572.1:832470-860133 GCA_003427395.1 Chara braunii
CACTAGTCTAGCCACTCATTGTCAAGTTCATACTCGGTGTGATGTTCCGGTTGATCTTCCCTTCATATGCATGTGCTTTTTCATTATTCTAGTCACTCATTGTCATGTCCATATTTGGTGTGATGCTCCGTTTGATCTTCCCTTCATGTGCATGTGCTTTTCATTAGTCTAGCCACTCATTGCCATGTTCATACTTAGTGTGATGTTCTGGTTGATATTCCCTTCATGTGCATGTGCTTTTTCATTAGTCTAGCCACTCCTTGTCATGTTCATACTTGGTGTGATGTTCCGGATGATCTTCCCTTCATGTAGATGTGCTTTCCACTAGTCTAGCCACTCATTGTCAAGTTCATACTTGGTGTGATGTTTTGGTTGATCTTCTCGTCATATGCATGTGCTTTTTCATTCGTGTAGCCACTCATTGTCATGTTCATACTTGGTGTGATGTTCCGTTTGATCTTCCCTTCATGTGCATGTGTTTTTCATTAGTCTAGCCCCCCCTTGTCAAGTTCATGTTTGGTGTTATGTTCTCTTCTTCTCGTGCATGTGTTTTCCCATAGTCTAGCCCCTCCTTGTCAAGTTCATGCTTTGATGTGATATTTCGGATCCTTAGTTTATCCTTTCTCTTTGAGCATGTGCTTTTACTAGTCTAGCCTCTCATTGTCAAAGTTCATGCTTTGAAGTGATATTCTGGATCCTTACTCAGTTGATCTCTTCTTCTTGTGCATATGCTTCTACTAGTCTAGTCTCTCATTGTCAAAGTTTATGTTTGATGTGATGTTCCGGATCTCTTCTCTTTGTGCATGTGCTTCCACTAGTTTAGTCTCTCATTGTCAAGTTCATGTTTGATGTGATGTACCGGTTCTCTTCTCTCTGTGCATGTGGCTCCACTAGTCTAAGCCCCCCCTTGTCAAGTTCATGTTTGGTGTTATGTTCTCTTCTCCTTGTGCATGTGCTTTCCCCTAGTCTAGCCTCTCCTTGTCAAATTCATGTTTTGATATGATGTTCAGGATCTTTACTTAGTTAATCTCTTCTCTTTGTGCATGTGCATCCACTAGTCTAACCTCTCATTGTCAAACTCATGTTCCGGGTCTTTACTTAGTTAATCTCTTCTCGTTGTGTATATGTTTTCCACTAGTCTAGTCTCTCGCTGTTAAGGTCATGTTTAATGTGGTGTTCCGACACTTTACTTAGTTAGTCTCTTCTCCTTGTGCATGTACCTTCCACTAGTATAGTCTCTCATTGTCAAAGTTCATGTTTGATGTGCTGTTCTGGATCTTTACTGAACTAGTCTTTTCTCCTTGTGCATGTGTTTTCCACTAATCTAGTCTCTCGTTGTCAAGTTCATGTTCTCGATCTCTTCTTAATTGGTCTCTTCTCTTTGTGCATGTGCTTCCACTAGTCTAGCCTTTCCTTGTCAAGTTCATGTTCCGGATATTTGCTTAGTTGATCCCTTCTCTTTGTGCATTGTTAAGTTCATATTCCGGCTCTTTGCTTAGTTAGTCTCTTCTCCTTGTGCATGTACTTTCCACTAGTCTAGTCCCTCATTGTCAAGTTTATGTTTGATGTGGTGTTCCGGATCTTTACTTAGTTAATCTCTTCTCCTTGTGCAGGTACTTTCCACTAGTCTAGTCTCGCATTGTCAAGTTCATGTTTGATGTGATATTCCGGGTCTTGTTTAGATGATCATCTCCTCTATGAGTACGTGTTTTTCATTGGTCTAGCTTCTCATCGTCATATTATTCCAAGATATACTTATTCAATCTCTCACTATGGGGCGGGTGATCGACGTTGGGTTGCTGCTACGGGGAGCTGATTTAATTAGGAGCTTTTTTTTTTTTTTTTTTTTTTTTTTTTTTTCTCTCTCTCTCTCTCTCTCTCTCTCTCTCTCTCTCTCTCTCTCTCTCTCTCTCTCTCTTCCTTTCCCACTCTCTCTCCTTCTCCCTCTCCCCCTTTTCCTCTTTCCTCCTTTAGACCTCTCTTTCCCCCCCCTCCTTTTTTTATCACCTTGCCTTTTCTCTCCCTCTCTTCCGTCCCCTCACTTGGCATATGACTAACCCTTCTCCCCTCACTTGAAAACATTGTCAGGGCACGGACGGTAAACGAAATCAGACTTCACTTGGTGAAAAAAGAGGGCAAGGGGAGGATAGCCGGTCGCTTGTGCCACCAAGGAGGCAAAAGAGAAAGGACGGTTGAAAAAGTGGGAGAAAGGCGGAATGCGGAGGATAACTTAAGTTGAAATTGAGGTCAGTTTGACTCAACCATTTTCCCGACTGCATGACTATGAGAAGAGAATGGGATGATTGAGCAACAAGAGGGAACAAAGAGCAGCCAAAGAATTTGAAAAGATAGGCGTGTGGGAAGGGCTATGTGTTGACCCCCAACGGGGGATTGTATGAATCTTCTTGCTCGTGTGGGATTGTGCAGGTGAGTGATGGTTAGAAATGCCTTGAGCGGGATAGGGGCGAGAGGAAACTGGGCACCAAGAGTGAAAGGGAAGAGGGACATACGGGCTATGGGACCCTTGACATAGAACCAACCCATGGAAATGACTTTTGTGCTTGAAGACTTGGAGTGTAAATGAGAGTGCAATCGTACAAAGGAAAATGTGATGTTGTGCGTGCATGCATGTGAGGACCCGAAAAAACTAAGGGGTCTACTTCAAAGGGGAAGAAAGCAAATTGTGAGACCTGATGGATGCGTAGAGGCGAGGGAGAGGACGGCTCCGCCGCACCCCAATGACGCCATATAGCCACAATGTTTAGGGAAATGGTGCGTGGCCTAAGGATGACGCTTAACCTACGCACAAGAGAAGAGAAACACTCAAAGAATCCTTGGACTGCCTGTGTATTGGAAGGAGCAATAGCATGAGAACACAACAAAGAATAAAAAAAAAATCAGCTTTGCAGAACAACCAACGAGGCTACCACCCGGCGTGAGGGCTGAGCTACATCCCCAATGTCAAAGCTCTATCGCACAATGACCCACCCCCATCCATCTCAAAGCACTAGATGAGGGTGACCCTGGGAGGAATGGCCCGCGCCCTGAGCATGAGTGTGGGCGGGCCGAGCCAACTAGGACCCGCAGTGGGGTTGATTAAGGCTCAAAAGTCTACCGGGGTTTGGCCCTACAAAAATGGTGGAGGTGACGGGCATGGGGTTAAATTGACCCTTGCGATTCCAACGGGGGCGCCCGACGCATTGACGTGTACACAACCCAAGATAAGGAAAATGGACTTGTGTTTGCTCTTTCCCTTGTGAGAAATCAGATTTGAGAGTGGCTGGGCGCATGGCATGGCCAGACCTGGAGGTATAACATGCATGCTATGCACTTGATCAGCCATTTCCTTGTGGAATGGTTCTAGCCATCCTTCGTCCGGTGCTGATGTTCGCCAGTCCGGGGAAGCCTTTGGCAAGTGGCAGGTCGACCCTTCCTCTTCGTATGAAAGAAGGGCTCCGGTTACCTGACAGGCGGTTGGTGCTTGGCTTAGGCCAGACTCCAATGAAAATCCCGCGGCGGAGTGATCCGACCAAACGGGTGCCTTACTATCTTCTTCTTTGAGCCCAGCGGGCTCATGCACTTTGCACTTTGTTTTTAAATGCTTGAAGGAACCAACATGAACACAACGGGTCACCAAGAAGGAACAATCCTACCCTATGAAAGGACAGACAAGTGAAGAAAAGAGAAATGAAGGGAGTTGCTAGACTCGAAGGAAAACTAGCTCACCCTTGAAGATTCTCACGAGAAGGAACCAACCACTATGTATGAAAGTAAGGGAAGTGACACTTATTGTCCTGCGAGAAAATCTGTGAGTTATGGGTAGGAAGCGCTGGGTACACCAAGGTAATGACACTTGTACTTTGTGTGTCCCACTTGAGACTTGTGTTTGCATGATGTGATTCGAGCGTCCTGCCTTTCGGAAGGAAAGGATTGGTCTGCACTGGCCAGTGCGGGTTGCGAAACGTCGTTCTCTTTTGTAGGCTGCCGTGTGTTCGTATGTGGAGGTCAGGCCACCGAACTGTCGGACGAGAATTTGTCACGTCGGTTGATTAGTAGCATTCTCGTTCGAGCAGTGACGGGCTTCGGCTCGATGATCTGCCGGACGGGGTGTGAAATCTCCTCAGGCGGGGCTTAGCCTGTTGGCTGGCGGAGGGAGTACCACTGCATGCGGACAAAGACGGAGCCTCGGAGGCGATTAGTAGCTTCTCGTAGCATGGTTTTGGGAAACACTGATTTTTGTCGGACCGATGGAAGTGAATGCCCGGACGGCTGACTTTGTCTCTTTATTTAGGCACTCGGGGTAACCCTCGGTGTCGGTATGGATGTGCAAAGCAGCAAGACGGGATGGGGTATTCTAGGGACAAGGAAAGGGTTAACCCCTTACCGGAGCCTGGGTACCGCGCTCGCGACGGTTGAGCTGCGCTTGAGGTGTGGGATAAAACCCTACCGATAGTACCAGTGGAGAGACCATATTGGGATGACCGGTGAGGAGATGACCGACCCGTATGTGAGGTTGCCTGATTTTTTTTTATGTGTTCCCCCTCTGTAAAAATTGATTGAGCCTGGGCTATTGGACGGGACATATTTCTAAGTCTAAGTCCATACGAGTGAGAGATGATCGGAAGGAAGGAGGATAGAGGTCAATTGGAATAGAACCAAGAGAAAAAATGTGGGCAAATGGATGACCGGCCGAGGGAATTATGGGAAGGAGGTACTTACGAATGGGGAGGTAAAATAGGAAGATCTTGATGAGGGGTCTGAAATAATTCTCATCTAGGGCAAGAGTTGATCTGACCAAAATGACCGGTTGATACTCTTTTTATGAAAACAGGGGTCGGGTGCTGAAAACAAGATGGCGCGATGGTTGCCTTCCAMGATCTATACTAGCGGCCCGGAAATGTCAGTAGATGTAAAGGATGGGGTATCGGTCGTCCTCCCGGAAAATGGGGCGTGGGCGGACCTTGAACCAGCGGATCAAACGGTAATGCTGGAAGGAGAGGATGCTTTTCTTTGGATAGAAACAGTATGGACTAATGTCAGCTTGACGAGGTTGTCGCCAAGTTTAATGGATTTGGAATTCCGAGGGACAGTGGAAACCCGGGGGTGTCGCAAGATGGGGAGAAAACTATGATCATAGAGTTGGCACTCGGGAATACACCGGACGAGTTGTTTAGGAAGGCAGAACCAGAGGTTGTGTGGGCTTCATGTCAACGGAGGGAAATGAAAATGGAAAGGGTAGACGTACGGGTGGAACTTGGGGATAGAGGAAGCATGAGGCGACCTGTAAGAACCATGCGATGTGTGCTGCCCCCCTTCCTAGTGGATGCGGTTTTCGGAACTCGGAGCAGGCTAGTACGGATATGCAAGTCCATGACGAACCTCGGGCTATACCACTGCGCTAGGCAAGATTTTTTTCGGTTATCAAGAGAGATGGGGCCGTTCGAGGGGAACTGGGCGGAGGAGCTGGCCGAGATACTAAATTGCCTTAGCATAGACAATATCTTTGTCCCTAGCGCTGTGCATTGGGGGATAGTCTACAGAAATGTGGCAATAGGGGAGACGTTTTTAGATGGGGTAAGGGAGTTGGTATACGGCGAGGAAGACGACTTCAGTGATGAAGACGAAGATGAAGAGATAGAGGACTTAGACTTCTAAGAGGGGTGGGGTAACTTAACTTAGGAAGGACGGGTGGCCTGGTATTGTGCAGGAAAGGGAAAAATGACTAGAGAAGAAAGGATGATGGAATACACCTTCAAAGGTTGGGAACCACGGCGACTCAGAGGAGGAATAAAAATGTCTATACCAACAGGAAACGGATGGAGGGGGACCACGTGGGACTGGATTGGGTTTGAGGTTGCCCGGGACTTGTCATATGTATGGATAGAGCGGATTTGGAACCCGATAAGGGAAGAGGAAGGTTCGGACAATATAGCAGAAGGCAAGGTAGAGTCAGTCGGAACGATTGTCCTTTCCAAGGATGGATGACACCTATTTTGCACTATGTTAGCCATGGGACAAGACCCGATGTGGCTTCTAGGGGATGCAGAGGCGCGAACCCGGAGGGAAGGCAAGAGGTTCGCCAACGAGGGGTGGGACAAAGTTAGTAGCAAAGTTGTGATGGGAGGGTGGAAAGAACTCAGACCTCCCTGCCTGCGCATAACAGCTTGGGTGCCCGAGTTCGTGACCGACTGGTTCGGGGGTTTTGAGCATATAGCAGACGTAGCCGACTCCATGAGGAAAGTACACATAGAATGTGCCTGGCTGGCCGAGGAGTTCTATAGGTTCTCCTTAAAATATGGACCCTTCTACGGGGATAAAGCCGGTGAGGTCATCACCTTCTTGAGGATAGGTAAATACGACCGCCTAGAGGTAAGCACGGAATCTTGGGACACCATAATTAGCCGGGAGGCGGCGGTCGCGCCATCCTATGTGGACGATGTCTTTATGCTGTTTGAGGTGCGGTGGTTTGATTAAAGGGACTCAAAGTTCGAGCGCCACAGGAAGAACGGAGTATGGAGGGTGCATGTGAATTAGGATGTAGCATAAGAAAGAGGGATGTACATTGGTCAGCAGGGGACGCGAGGAGGCCGAAATAAGGGCAGGCATGAAGATGGGATAGTGGCGGGCACCAGTGTACGATAGGAAGGGGGTACTGAAAGACTAAAACATGGGAGACGCGGAATCTCGGTGGGTGCAGCAATCAAACTAAGGAAGCGGGACAGGAGTCATTGCGAGATGACCCGACGAATGACGTTCTGGGGAGATAGGCCTCGCGGGATCCTACCACCAAGAGCATTAGGAGATAGGATCGAAATAAGCTTGCCATCAAGGAACGTTGTGAGTAACCCGGTAATGGACTGGGTGGGGGTAGAGTTGGTGGAAGACACGGTGTATCTAGTAATAAAACTGGAGTGGCGTACGAGAGGGGAATCCGGGGGCATAAATTTGGACCTCCCAGAGCGAGTACATGCGACGGGATCCTTACACCTGTCGGAACAAGGGTGGCGGGCCTTTGGGATTGCCTTGGCCTCTGAGGATGATCCCGTGCGAATGTTCGAAGGAACATGGCAAATAACCTGGCGGGAGGAGTTTGAGTTTGCAGATCCGGAACGAGATGACGTGACGGCTGAGGTAAAAGTTGCCACAACAGGGGTCTTTGAGCTGCCGAATGAGGTCGTACGGATGAGTCTACCGCCCTTCCTGCTAAGACGAATGGGAGGAATAAATTAAGTGGAGCAGGCGGTAACTGTCGTAACTAGGTTAAATTTTGACGAAGCATTAATGTATCAAGAATACTATCGGGCCTTCATAGAGATGGGGCCTTTCGGGGACAAATAAGGGCGCGAGGTGCTTTGCATTCTACGAGCGGTGGTAAATACTAGGCCAGGAGTTCCACAAATAAGTGATGAGGTCATGTGGAGAGTCATCCGGCGAGAGGTACATCGGGGCGCGACCTACATAGATGATCTCTACCGGTTGTACGAGCAACCAGAGGGGGCTACTGCTCCCAGGGGTATGGAGGGATAGTTGGGACTAGAAAAGAGGAATGAAAACACGAAGGGCAAGGGAGGCAGTAGGTGGACGGATTATGAAGATTTGCTGTAATCCTTTCTATGTGGACTATGCAGGGAATCACCAAGGTAACAATGACAGCAAGACGTGAGCGAGTGGAACGTCAGCCCCGGTACCCCGGACCGCCCTGGAATAACGGTGTACGATGGGAAGTATCCCTCCTGTCGAGTTCTACCTATCGGGGGTTCGACATAGAATGGCGGGCCGTGACTTTGGGAAGGGACGCCGCCTTCATGTTGGTAGAATGTCGGGGGACAGGGATGAGACTCGATCGAGGACCTGGAGACGATCTGTTTTCCAATCTGGAAGTTACCGGGACCATGTATCTGTCTGAGATTGGTTGGCACTCGTTGGGGGTAGAGATAGCACAAGGTCACGAGATGGCACCGGTCTTTCGAAGGGCCGCCCGGACGTTGACCCGGATAGGACAATCTGTCAAGGGTAGAAGAAACGTGGGTTTACTTACCCGGGTGGAAATGGGGGGAGGTGCCGGGTTCCCCGTCTTATGATAGACCTTGTCTTCGGGAGCCTCGCAAGGGCGCGGGAGCTGGCACACTCGGCAATAATGTGGGCATACCACTTTCCCTCTCCGACCATCGGGATGTTCTATGATGTCGCTGTGGAACATGGGCCGTTTTGGGGAAACAGGGCCCACGAATTACTAGAAGTCATCCACATCTTGATGTTTTGTGCGCCCCGGCTAGACTGGACGGGGTGCGAACGCATAATCCAAAGGGAAATCGAGATAGGGGAGAATTATCTAACGGGGGTGGCTCAACTATTCGAGGAGTCTACCGAACCGGAAGTGTCACGAGGGCGAGAACGGGACTAGCACCCGCAGGCAAGCCAATAGGGCAAATCAAGTACAGTCCGCTACGTTCAAAGACCCACCAACAGAAATAGGAAAGGGGGGCCTCGGACCCGGATGATCAATAACCGTCAGACAGGGAACTCTGCGCAGGAAAACTTTTCCTAGCAGGTTGCCCAACCCGGACCCCGACGCACCGACCAACGGAATAAGGGCGCTCTAAACGAGTCGGTGATAAGCGAAGCTAAGTCACACCCTTAGCTCGGTGAGACAGTTGAGCCGGACGAGGCTCCATATTAAGGAAGCCATCAGAAAATGGGAATGGGGAAAAACGTAATTGCCAAGTAAAAGGATAAACCAACGGGATTGGAACCTAGGGAACCTAAATGCCTCGCACTGCGTTTGTTCTGGGGGATCCTTTGGTTATGCAGAAGTAGGCAAGTATGGCAACGGAGGATGAGACAGGTAATCATGAAAGCGAAGGAGGACCAGGCTTAGGAGGCAGTGTTGAGCAAAGCAAGGAAGGGCAGAAAGACAGGGAATCAACAAATCCGGATGACACCAAAGGAAACCGGGAGGAAATGTCATCGGGAGAGAGCTCGGAAAAAGTCGGGGAAGCAGACAGGGAACTCAGGAAAATAAGGAGGGCAGGAATAAGGATAGGGCGAGCCCCGGGAACTCGGAGGGAGCTGTGTCTAAGAAAGTAAGGTTCATGGACGCGAGGCGCAAACTAGCAGAGATAGAGAAAATAACTGCGGAATACAAGGCAAGGTTAATTGAGGAAATGATGATTGGGAACGAGGAAGACTCTCTGCAGGAGGTACCGCGGGACGAGCGGAAAACCAGTCGGGGCGGAACTGGGCAAGGGGACAAGGGTAGTGACCGTGGGGGAACACCGAGCAAAAGAAGGAAAGAGAGAGAGAACTCTCCAGGAATGGAGACAGAGAAGGCTATGAACCCCTTAGCCATAGACAGTAGGGCTAACCGTCTGCCGACCTCGCCTGCGGTATTGCTAGGATGTGAAGGACTCCGGAACCTCAGAGAAAGGGTGTTGGGATGGTTCGACCCGGAAGGAACGACAAAGACTAGAGGGGGGAAAAAGGCCAGCAAGGAAGGGTCAGATACCAGCATGGCAGGCGAGTCCAGTAGCTCCGAAGGCGGCCTTAGGAAGATAGTATCATCCCTTGCATGAGCATTGAACAAGAACCAAGGCTATCTAGCAGACGCCAAGAAAAAGTTGACTTTCGATGGAGCAAACATCACGGAGTTCCTGATCGACTACGAGAACCTAGTTGCGTTACTAAAGTGGACCGAGGAGGAAAATATGAATCATCTAGGACAGCATGTATCGTTAAGCCTGGGACGGGATATAATGGTCATTGTAGCCGCAAGCTGGTCTTGGAAGGAGACCCGGGATGTGATGATGAGGAAGTACCTAGCGGCAGAGAAAATGGCAACGGAGGCCGACCTAGCGGGTGTTCAAAGGAAGAACTTCGCAACGTACAATGATTTCCTACGATAATTTACTCTAGTAGCACTAAGGATCCCCGGGGTCACGGACCGGATAATGAGCAAATATTTCATCAGGCAGTTCTCCGAGTTCGACAAAGAAAAGATCTTGTCAGCTTACCAACAGACGATTAAGTTCGTAAACATGCGGGATGTTGATTTTAGCACAGTAACGGATCTGGCTGAGAAAACGGTAGTAACAAAAACGTTGGCCTTGCTCAAGGAAGGGGAGATTATAGATCTGACCGGTAGAACGGGCGACAAGGTAAAAAAGGGGATTGAAAGTCTACATGAGCGGGGGCACGGGGTCGACAATAAAATTGAAAGGATGGAGGGCGCGCTACTAATTATAAAGGCGCACGTATCCCGACCCGCCCTCCCTCCCCAGGAAGTTGTGGTTCCGCCAGGTGTAGCCAACCGCGGATTGGGACGGAGAGATCCTGCTAACAAGCAATGCAAGTACTGTACCGCGATGGGACATTATATGCGCGTGTACCCAAAGCTTAACCATGATATTCTGAAAAGAAGGTGTACCAGGTCATTAAAGGGGGAGATATTTTGACCACAAGGGGAACGGGTATACTGGAACTCGCCAGGAGGGATGCGGCGAGCCATTATCATGCTCAACGGGTTAGAAATAACGGTCGTAGAAGCCGAACCGGTGGGCGAGATCATCTGGGATCTACTCCGGGGGCGCGGGCCGCAGGTCAACTTTATTTTGGAAAACAACGGACGTGATAGGGTGAACGCAACCACTCGACTAGGAATGGTTGGGAGAAAGATTAACCGTGACACCGTGATGGAGGAGGTTGCTGGATGTTCGGAACCCCAGGCAGAGCCTGAGGCCGAGGAACCGGAAAAAGTCTATGGGAAACCTAGGGAAGAGGAGCCTACAGACAAAGTTACCGCTGCCAAGAAGAAGTTTAGGTACCAAATCCCGATCTTATCCTTGCCTGAGATCGACGACACCATTAGCAAGTTACTAGGAACCATGGTGTCGGTGTCTTTTCAGACCATGCTGCAGGCTAGCCTTAGGTTGCTCAAAGGGCTTAGACAACTGTTGACTCGGCGGCGAGTAGAAATAGGCGACAACCCCGAATTACCAGAAGGGGAGAGGGAGGAGGAAGCTCCGCAAGAAGTGGCTAACCTTCAGAGGAGTCGCGGGGACTTGGAGGATCTCGAGAAAGCTTTTGTGGACATTCGTTTGAGCTTGCCCGACCGAGAGGGCGACGAGGTCATGAGGTCACCACCCGGGACAAAGCTCAGCTTTCATGCACTGCCCGTAGGGAAGCTGAAAATCCAGATCGGGACTCATCATACCGACGCATTAGTAGACGGGGGAGCAGAAATCACTCTCATAAGAAGAGATTTCGCAACAATCACGGGATGTACGGTAAACAAGGAAGTAACAGGGAGCATCCGGGGAGCTGGCGGGGAAATCCCGTTCGCTGGGTACGTCACAAAGTGTGCTGTAAAGGCAGGAGTCAGGGAATCGATCTGGTCATTTCAGCGGATGACCGTAATGGAGGAAATGAACCAGAACATTATCCTCGGGAGACCGTGGTGCACGAACGTGGAGATGATAGGCATGCACTTGCACGATGGCTCATACATGGTAGACATAGAGGACCCAGTGACCGGCCGGGGAGAGCTCCTCTGACTCCTTGGAACGGGAGGAGATCCCCCGAAGGGGAAATTGGCAACATGGTCGTCATTGTTCGAGGATAGCACGCAAAAAGGGGCTTTCGCACGGATGGAGGGTATGAGAGAAAGGGTAGAAATCATGATTGAGGAAGCATTCAACAAGAAGGAGTGAATCAAGATGGGTCTGCCCCAGAGGAAGAGGAGGCAGGAGGACGAAGTCCTAGGTGTTATGGTAGTAGAAAAGGAGTCAGAGGTCGAACTTGGTGCTAGCCTGCCCAAACGGAAAGAAGTACGCATAGACGTGCCAGAAGTCGTGCTCGAGACCCCGATCTGTTACAACTCATCAAGGCTCTCAGACACCACAAGGTAGGAGTGGACTCAGCGGCCTTGGCCAAGTTCGAAGGAGAGGTGCAAAATGGATATTGCCTGAATGGGAAACTAGTTAGTATTCAACCACGAGTCGTAGAGACAACGAGGGTGATTCCGATTGTTCATTTTTTAGGAGAAAGATCCCGGAAGGAAGTGTTCGAAAGTACAAGCCGGTAGGGAAGAAAGCAAAACCGGTCTCGATCCTGCTAGGGACATCAAAGGAAGAAGCTATGGAGAAGGAGGGAGAGGTCCTTCGAGTAATCCGAGAAAGAAGGGCGACGGAGGGACATCAGATACCAGTTGAGGTAGCTGACACAATGAAGATAGGGATAAACGGGTTCTTAACGGAAGAGGAAACCCGCCTGATCAAAAGGACCTGCCAGGAGTTTCACCTGGCATTTGCCTTTAGTGATCACCAGAAGGGACGACTGGATGCGAAGCTGATCCCTCCGGTCATAATCCACACGGTAGAACATGAGTGCTGGAATGACAAGGGGCCGTCCAATGAATTTGGGATAGCAGGGGAAGTGACAGACCTCCTTCGAGCAAAAATGGACTCCTTCGTTGCGAGCCTACGACGTCGCCATACGCAAACCGATGGTTCGTCTTTCGAAAGCCTAACAAGACACTAAGGTGGATTCAGGATCTGCAGAAGTTGAATCCGGTAACCATCCGGGATGCTGGCTCGCTACCTCAGGCTGATTTATTAGCAGAATCGCACGCCGGTCGGAGCATTTACTCCCTGATAGATCTGTACTCAGGGTACGACCAGCTTCCCTTGGATGTTCGGGACAGGCCGTACACCGCCATGCACACCCCCGTAGGCCAACTACAGATGCAAGTGACCCCTATGGGATTCACAAATGTGGTGGTCGAAGGGCAACGCAGAATGCTCGCCGTGGACGGGGACATGTTTCCAGAAAGGTGTGAGCCCTATATCGACAACAATCCGATCAAAGGTGCGCAGGAGAAGGACAAGACAAAAGTCCAACCAGGAATCCGAGAGTTTGTATGAGACCATCTACAGGACATCGAGGACTTGCTCCGCCGGTTCCTAGTATACAACATCACGGCTAGTGGACCAAAGAGTATTCTAGCAGTACCAGAAGTAACCACACTAGGATTTCGTTGCGGTGCTTACGGTAGGAAGCCGGATCCGGCGAAAACGGACAAGATATCGCAGTGGCCAACCCCCCTTCGCACTACAACGGAAGTGAGAGCATTCCTAGGCGTGGTCGGTTTCTGGAGGATCTTCATTAAGAATTTTGCCAAGATTGCAGAGCCTATCTGGGCTATGATCAGGGAGGAAGGAACCATGGATTGGACGGAGGAGCGAGAAGGAGCAGTCCAGAAGCTTAAGGACGTATTGACATCTGAGACAGTCGCCCTGTCCGCACCTTGTTTTAATGACGAAGTAGGACGACCCTTCATCTTAGAGACGGATGGAGGACCTTTAGCCGTAGGGGGCGTGTTGATTCAAAGGGATGAGGGAGGAAAAGAGAGGCCGATTAGGTTCGAAAGTAGAACCCTGAACTCCGCAGAGCGGTGGTACTCGCAGTTCAAGAAGGAGGTCCTAACCATCTTGCACTTCCTTAAGACCTTTCATGCCTACCTATTTGGGAGGCGGTTCATCCTTAGGATCGATCCAACGAATGTTGCAGGGGCCCTAAAGAATTACAGACCTATAGACCTGACGATGGGGAGATGGGTAGGATTTATTTGGCAGTTCGATTACAAAATCAAACGAATTGCGGGAATTAGGAACAAGGCCGATGGGCTGAGCCGGGTCTGTATCACTCTTTAGTAGTACTGGTTTCTGGATTCGAAAAACAGAATCTTTTTTCTGGAAACATAACAAAGCTATCAACACTACACGTCAAATCTTCAGTGTTTTGCAGGCGCTCGCAAGAGATCACTTTTTCAAAGTAATGATGCGCCGCAGCCTTGGTGTGTTTTTCAATGCTACCCCACCCAAAACAGTCACAAAGATATAGAAAAATGGTGAATTAACCCGAGTGAGTTGCTAAGAAACTCTGAGTAAATTTTTGACAAAAGTTAGCCAGTTGACTATCGATTTGTTCAGTGATTGTTTTTTGTTGTGCAGTAGCAGAAAGCAAACTTAAAGAGTAACGGGGGCGCGCGAAGGTAGGCTCAAGCTAGCATTTTGCGCAACTGTAGAGCGTAATGGTCAAAGCCTGCCTGACTGTGAGACCTACAAGTCGAACAGAGACGAAAGTCGGCCATAGTGATCCGGGGGCCCCGTGTGGAAGGGCTCTCGCTCAACGGATCAAAGGTACGCCGGGGATAACTGGCTGATGACTCCCAAGAGCTCATATCGACGGAGTCGTTTGGCACCTCATCATCTTGGGGTACTTACACAGTAATGTGTAGGCGCGAAGCTGAAAAATAAATCGTCTGTATACGTGATCCTATGGGCGCTCTTGCGTTTTCTTTTATTTACTTCGGCCTCTCACTCAACTCACTCACTCGAAGACTGGAACTACGAAGCAAGTAGAATAGAGAGCCGTATGATAGGTGACTATCTCGTACGGTTCGGAGAGGACTCGAGTACCGCTGGCATGTTTTGCTCAGTGGGGAAGTTTCACTATGAAGGGGTGGGGGGTGCGGAGCCCATAGACGCATTCCTCGAATACGAAGGAGGGACTCTCGCGGTCGATAACGAAATGATGAGCGAGGAATGCACATCGGGAGAACTATTGATCAGACTTTGGAGAAGGGGGCACCTGCCGTAGTAGCAGAACTTAGAGAAGGATCAGTCACCACTCGAGGACGCAGAGAAGAAAAGGACTCATGGAGAGCGATAGTAGGACCGAAAGAGGAACTAATAGCAATGGCGGTCGAGGGAGGCCGGGAAGCAGTGATGAGCTTAGTGAAATCTTGGGAAAGGAAAGAGTTGCAATGGGTGGTAAACCAGATGCAAAAAGGAAAGGATGGGGGCCAAGAAGGGGAGGAGTTTTTCTATGTCCATCATACGAAGGGCTCTTTCGGGAGATCGGGTTGTTGATGGTAGGCAACAAACAACCTACGGAAGTCAGTATTAAAGCGAGAGAAGAAGCCGAAAGGTATGTCCTAAGGGGCGGGCATTTATTCCGAAGGGAGGAAGGTGCTATGCCCAGAAGGATTGTGTGCGGAAGATCTAGGCAAGTAGACGTTATCCAGGCAATGCACGACGGGTTAGCTGGAGGTCATCGGTCGTCCAAAGGAACGCTTACAAAGATAACACCACTCTATTATTGGCCAGGCATGACAGGCATGGTCGCCGTATACTGCCAGACTTGCCTTATTTGCCAAGAACGAAGCTCGGTGCGAGTCTTCGAGCCGGTTAAACCAACACGGGTGCTAGGGCCGGGACATTTGGTCCACCTTGACCTTGCGGTCATGCCTGTATCAACGGATGGGTACAGGTATATCCTGGATGCGCGAGACAACTTGAGTGGGTTCGTAGAGACGGTCGCCCTCAAGAAAAAGACAGGGAGAAGTGTGGCGAACTGGATAGAAGACTTCTACTTGAGACATCCTTTCGTCAGGAGGTTTATAGCAGACAATGAGACGGAGTTCGTGAACCAAGAAGTATTGGGGATGCTTAAGAGACTCTGCATACCGATCAAACTCATGGAGCCGTATCACCCTGAGGCTAATGCATCTGTGGAAAGGGGACACCGAACCTTGAAGAACACGATTGCGAAGCTCGCAACGGACCATCTGGGGAATTGGCCTAGGTATCTTAAGCAGGCTGTCTTTGCGGAGAATATGACCTCTAAAAGGACAACGGGATGTATCTCGGCGGAACTTTGGTACGGAAGAGAGATCGAATTCCCTGTGGAAGCCTTGGTACCTACCTGGAATAGGTTAGATGATGATCCGCAAATGACTACTGAAGAGTTAATCGAGGCAAGATGTCAACAAATCCTTAAGAACGAGGAGGTCATGGAAGACATCGCCAACCGCGTACTAGACAGCAGAATGAGGGACAAAGCAAGGTGGGACCAGGTTAAGAATGTCAGAAAGGAGCCACTTCAAGTGAGAGAGATGGTATTGCTAAGGAACTCGGCACTAGAAAGTACTTGGTCGGGACAACTGGGAAGAAGGTTCAAAGGCCCCTACCGAGTCGCCAAGCGGGTGGGACTGAACACCTTCGAACTGGAAGATTTTGATGAAACTGGATTGAAAGGGCCCTTTCCGGGGCAACGATTGGTCAGATTTCTAAGCCGGGACCCAGTGGAACAATGGCTTCAGGAGGCCGAAGATAAGAAAAATAAGTAGCCACAAGCTAAAGACTGACCACAACCTTGCCCACACTATGGTTTGTCTCTGACCATGTCCATGGGATTGTCATTTTGGAGGGACTGGGGCAATGGCTTGGACTGACTGAGGTTGAAAGGCAACATGACTTGGGGGTTTGCAATATCTGGCTTATGCGACGACGGGAAGGGATGTTTGGGGCATTGTACCATAGTTTTTGACGGGAAAAAAAATGGGATCTTCACAAACGATGCTTTTACATAAGGGAGGAAAATGTATAAAAGGGGCATGATGCGAAGGATACTGGGAGCATTTTTGGAAAAAGGGAGTTGTACCGGACTGGGGGGGATGTGTGTATGCGGGGCATTGCGGGTGTTGTTTTGTTATACAGGACCTAGGAAAAAAACGAGAAGAGGCAAAAAAATGGAATTCGGCAACGAGAACGACAGCGGGGCGATCAACAGGCCTACCGGAGGGGGGGAAGCAGGACCAAGCCAAGGGAGGAGGGCAGCGAAGAGAAAGTTGTACATAGGACTCATGGGTGGGCCAGTGGTAGGCAGGGGTGGAAGGAAATGCTTGTGTAGGAAACCCTCACCCCTCCACAAGGGAGAAGGTATAGAAATTTCGTCTTACAGTGAGGGAGGGAAGGAAAAGGCAGAAGTGGAAGAAGGAGGCAATGCAGATACGGGAGATAAGGTTCAGGTCTTTGACGAGGAAGGAGCCAACAGGGGCAAACGACGTGAGACTTGGCATGTGGAAAGCGAGGGGGGACAAGACATGCGCGACGAAGCTCAGGAGGGTGAGGAGAGAAGGGAAAGTCCGCTTAAAGGACGAAGCGGCCACGACAGTTGTGAGGGGTATGGGACGGGGACAGAGATTTTTTTTACCTACGATCTGAAGAACCTTGCAGGTGGGTATAGCCCCATACAGACAGAAGACGAGGAGGACGAGGAGGAGGATGTACGAGAAGTCATAGAAATCAGCAGCGGGGATGAGAGGGATGAGATCTCGAGACCTAGAGAAGAAGGGCGGCCTCCGATGCACCAGCCGGGCGGCGGGGCTTTCGGATGGGAGGACGAGTTTGGGCCAACACCAAGTCATTGGTTTCAACAATGGACCGATGTGATCAGACACGAATGGATTATCAAGACCCGGGAACTGGCAAAGGCGGGAGTGGAAGCTACGTCGCTGGACTTCTTCAGTGAAATTGAGTTACAGGGAATTGCAAGAAAGAAGAGAGAAATTGAGACCTACGGCCTGGGGGTTAGGAAGCCTGCCGAGGAACAGGGTGGACAAGGAACTGGGCAAGACGAGGCGCAAGGCAGCAATAGGAACTAGGTGTTGACTTAGCATTGATAAGGATCGCTGCTTTTCTCTCTGCGGAGACATGAGAATGACGAGAACGTGTACAGTATGGGCAAGCTTGCTAAGGATGAAGTGAAAAGAGGGTCAGCTAAGGTTGTGTCACGATAAGATAGAAGATAGTTTTTTAGGCTACTTTTTGGATGAGATACCTTGGGTACATAAGACAGAGATATGAGATTTGGGATGAGACCAATTGGGAGAGGGTGTATTGTGAATTATGGATGGAATAAGGATTATGCTTTTGAGAGGGGAAAACCTTGAGTACGGATTGACGAGCGAACCATGGCATTGAATGATTGGTCGAGTACAAGAGAGGCTAGGGAACCTATGGGTTAAGGGGCATGAAGAATACTCCTTCCCTAGGAGCCTAATCCAACCGAGTCATGAATTAGTCTGAGAATGATCAAGATCTGAGTCGTCGGAACGAGTGAAGAAAAAAAAGGGGCGCCCCTGTCTCTTGCTATGGTTGAACGGCCGGGTGAGCTAGTGCTGCTTGGGGTCGCGAGCCCCAATTCAAGTGCTATCCCAGCGATACGTACTGATCTAGCGGAATTAGCTCGGCGGCCTCTTCCGTGGTGGCCTGGGCACTTCCCCCACCTCTACTTCTTCCATCAAGGCTCCGACTCGTCCAGGTCCGTTGGCGATGGGGGCCGCAGCCATAGGTGCGACTCCGATCCATTGTTGTGGGGGTCGGTGTGGGCAATCACGGGCTAGATGTCCGGGCTGATGACAGGCGTAGCAAACATTCAGATTGGTCGCAGCTCCTCCGAGAGGAAGGGCAGGGGCTAATCCTTGTTGCATCGGAGGGGCACGCACCGCAATAGGTCGCATGTTCCTCATCATGGCTTTCAGCCGAGCATTGTGCTCTCGCTGTTCCTTTTTGCTTTCTTAGATCAAACTAATCAAAGTTTTGGTTAATTCGAAAATGACCGCTGATTCGTTTGATCGTAAAGGAGCCTCTACTGGCGGTGGGGATAATGCCCTGACGGGCGGGGGCATCATAGGAGCAGAGATGCTCGGAGTCTCACTTAGGATTACTCGTTTGGGGCCTATCTGTTCCATATAGGTGACAGGTCCTGATACAAACCCCATGTTTTCAAATTTCTTCTGCAAGGCAGCCAGCTCCGCTCTCGCTCGAGCGAGCTCGGTCGAATCTCCGTCCCTAGGATAGTCTTCTCCTTCCAGGAAGTTCGCTGCGAACTTCCGTTCCATTTCTTCCGCAGCAGCCATAATTTGTTGTAGCATATGGGTGATGGGGGAAAACTACTTTCGCAACTTAGCCCTTATTGTTCGACTGCGGTGTCCGTCAATGAACAAATCTCTCCCTACTTGCTCACCTCGCTCAGTCTTCACGAACATTCTATAGAACTTGTTTCGATATTCTACAACGGATTCGAGAGGTTTTTGCACTCGGTCCTTGATAATGTACAACGCTTGCTCAGGGTGTACATAATCAAATCGATTCATGAAGTCTCGTTCGAAGGTCGGGAGATCCGCCCATACATAGGTACTATACCAATGATGAGCGTTTCCTCCCATTCGAGCGAGAATGTTGATCAGTACCTCGTGATCATCGTACTGCTGTGCTCTAAGCGTGGTCAACCATGCTCCTGCGAGATGGTGCGCCGGATCAAATAGATAGAGATCTGGTGGTGACATGGGAGCTCGTGCACGAGGGGCAGGTTGATTAGGTGGATTAGCATTTTGTTGCAGAACCGGATTTTGCACGTTGGCAGCCATATTGGTTGCTCGTCGGTAAGCCGATCTGCTTCTGGTGACGATAGGGTCGCGTCTAGGTGCGTTCCGAGGGCGAGGTCGCCCAGGGTTAGCCAGGTCGCCTAATTAACGTGCTATCAATCCTAAGACCCTAACCACGTGTCGGGCTCCGATACCAACCTCATGCCCAGCGCGACTTCCTGATCGGAGTGGGATATGGGCCTGGAAGTACGAAAAGGGGTGTGCCAAGGATTTTTGGGAAAGTGGGGGAGTCTTAAGGATATGAATGCAATTGGGCGAGGGGCGCGTGCATAGGGGACTCAAGGCCCGAGGGGGCCGGGGCACTGTGGGTGACGGGTTACGAAAAAATTCCTCCGTGCTGGAGACGGTCCTGAAAAATTAGGCCGTCGGGAGCCGCCACGGGGCGCAGGTCGCCGCGTGGCAGAGTTCGGCCTTCGGAATTCCGGAGTTCTCTGTTCGCCGCTACGTCCGCAGTTCACGCAAAACGTATTGGGCCAATAGGGGGCAATGGCCGACCACAGGACAACATTGAGTTGATGATACGAGAGGAGGTGGAAAGGACGGAAACTGGTGGTGATCTCAACGAATCCTCGGTGGGTGTAGTAAGTGTGGTCGGGGGAAGGGAAATCGGAGCACCGAGGGTCGCTAGTGATGGCACAATGGAATTCCCGCGGACATAGCCTATTCTCCGTGTGACAAGGGTATCGTGTCCTTATGAGTATTATAGGGGTGAAGTAGTCCGGGTCATAGGACGAGTCTGAGCCCCAAGATCGCGTCATGGTATCATTGGTGGGGGGATAGCGCGGGTCGGGCTATCATCACTGCGCACGAGCACGTGCAGGGCAGGCAGACGCCGTGACGGCTCAGCGTGCTCGTACGGGATGACGGTTCCGCCGCGAATCTTTCTGGGTGGGCGAATCGTCGTACAGGAATGCGTGTAAGGGCGCGACTTGGATCGCGTTTACATGTGTCCTCGTGCGACGTTCCCGGAGCCAGACCTCGGATTATTTAATTGCTCCGGATTATGCAAGATGCAACCATATCACACTCCATCATGAGACAAGCAAAAGCGAGAACAGAATCGCTATCGGGGCGAGATCCTTATCCCATCTACAGCTGCATCAGGTGTGGGCAAAAATTTGTTACAAGCGAAAAGCAAGGACAGGGGTTCTTAGCAAAAAGATATACAAGCAGGCATAACGTCCACGCATTCACCCATTCATACATCCATACATTCGATAATCACACACATAACGCAATCGGGACGGACATAGCAAAGACAAGTGTGAGCAAAACCCAAGCCCAGATTTCGGAAAGCCGAAACGAAAAAAATAACGGGCAAACCGCCCGGAGCCGCAAAGAACGAAGCAATTTCCCGCGCGATGTCCGCGCCCAAAAGATCGAAAACCGAACCAAGAGAAACGACATCAACATTTATTAATCGCGCGCGCGGTGGCGCGCCAAACATCCATCCGACCAACCATTCTACCGGCCGTCCCAGCACACCCGGCCCGAAGAAGCGACGAAAAAGACGAAGAAGCAAGGGTACTGATGCAATTTTCCACCGATCCCGATTTCCCGTAATTGGCCCAATCTTCCCAGCTTAGGACCCCTCGTTGCAACCGCGCAGAAACTTGCGCGTTACAGAAAGTGGTTCGTCACACCGCAAACAGTGGCGAGACTTGGCGAGGCCGAAAAGTGCATTTTTCCGGCGGAAAACGGCTCTTGGTTCCATTACATCGCCGCCTTCAAGTGCGCTGTGGTTGCTGTCCTGGCCTGCTCCCCGGATTGTGGCGGATGGCGGGCTAATGGAACGGTGGCGGCCTTCTCTTCACCATGTACTCGGACTGGAAATCACTCTAGGTGCAGCGAAAACTCGCCAACACTACGGGACAATGCAGGTCGACTGTCAGGACCGCGGTGTCAGGGCCAATTGCCACATGAAGCATTCATGGAGGGGTGAGGAGTAGCGCCCTCCACGAAGGGCTGTTGCAGGCAGGGGAAATGGAAAGCCTTGGCGACCCATAGGGCCTCGTTCCACTACTTGCCATCCGCCGCAAACAGTGGTGAGACTTGGCGAGGCCGAAAAGTGCATTTTTCTGGCAGAAAACGGCTTTTGGTTCCATTACAAGGCCTCCGCCAAGTGCGCTGTGGTTGCTGTCCCGGCCTGCTCCCCGGACTATGGCGGGTGGCGGGCTAATAGAACGGTGGAGGCCTTCTCTTCACCATGTACTCCGACTGGAAATCACTCCAGGTGCAGCGAAAACTCGCCAACACTACGGGACAACGCAGGTCGACTGTCAGGACCGCGGTGTCAGGGCCAATCGCCACACAAAGCATTTCGCGGAGGGGTGAGGAGTAGCGCCCTCCACGAAGGGCCGTTGCAGGCAGGGGAAATGGAAAGCCTTGGCGACCCATCGCCAAGTGATTTCAGACCCAAATTCTGACAGTGTCCATTTTGTGGCTATTGGCGATGCAGTGGAACGAAGTCGCATGCGCCATGCATGGCGGATGGCAAGCAGTGGAACGAGGCCCATAGCCAAGTGATTTCAGACCCAAATTCGGACAGCCTCCATTTCATGGCTATTCACGAGGCAGCATCCGCCATCTATTTTCGGCATCTGTCCACAAACACGTCCAGATTCGGCCGTCGATGCAAGGCACGGCTGCTACTAGGGGCACCGTGGCCCTGGGCCCGTCGAGTAGAGTATAGATCTTTTTCTCAAAGATCAACCGTCAAAACGGAGTTAATCATCTAAGCCAGCCAGCAATGATTAACTCCGTTTTGACCGTTGATCTTTGAGAAAAAGATCTATACTCTACTCGACGGGCCCAGGGCCACGGTGCCCCTAGTAGCAGCTGTGCCTTGCATCGATGGCCGAATCTGGACGTGTTTGTGGACAGATGCCGAAAATAGCGTTGAGTTGATTTTCTGCAACCGCAAATCTCCACAAGAAGGTCCACATTCGGGCGTTGACGACACTCGACGCCTGCTACCAGGCAGTGGTACTTGGCCCCAGGTCACCAGAGAGGGGGATCTGAGCGGCAAGGACGAGAGATGAGAGCGGCAACAAAAACAATAAAAAAGAAAAAAAGAAAAGAGAGAGAGATGAGAGAGCGGCGTGTTTGCGTGCGAGTAGCCGTAAGCCCGCGGCGACGGAAAATGCAAGGACGTCCTTCGTGACATCCATTAAAATTGGAATGATACATCGAAGATTAGAATGGCCCCCATCGAGAAAATGCAAGGACGAGGAGGAAACGAGCTCTAAGGGCATCGCCACACCATTCTTTTTTTTTTTTTTTTTTTTTAAAGGTAACACATCAATTTGAAGACTGAAGATACGAGGCCGGGGACCTCACAATTCTACCCGGAGTTATCCCGGCAGCATCAGCTGGTTTAGCTTAAAAGTATCAAGAGTTAGGAATTCGAAATAGACCGCTAATGTATCATAGGCAAGAACACATCTTTACTCATTATCTTTACTCAATATCCTTCGAACTGAGGGTAGGCCAAGCCCCGTCTTACGGCTCAGTACTACCTACTCAGTGGGAGATGAGTATGAGGAAAGGGGAAGAAGGGGAGAAGAAAGGAGTAAAGGAGGGGGACCATTATATTTCAAAACTACAAAATTTAGAACAATTCACAAGAACAGACCTCTACGCAACTCACAGAGAGAGCCTACCTACACCGAACCTAAACAATGGTACAGTACACAGAGTCTGTACGGCTCCCCGAGTCTAAAACGACTCAGCTTCTAAACTGTCTCCTCCTTGCCCTTGAAATTTAAGCATGGGTCCTCCCACGGACCTAACCAGGGCCCAGGAGCCAGGCACGCAAGCTAAACTACCCACTAAACTACCAACTGATAAACACCAAGTGGCCTAACTTTTCGTGTTGCAGAGCCAATGGGAAATAACCAGCTTCCCTTCCGTTGTGGCTGCTGCCAGTTTGTTGCCTCTTGCCCAAGTAAATAAGAACCAATCTCTTCCCTTTCGTGAGATTCCCCTGTCCGCCTTCCGAACCCAATCCGCCATGATCATGGATCGGATGAGGGCTTCGATCTTTGCCTTGATCCCCTGATCTGCAGTCCACTCCCCTCTGAAGACTATACTGTTTCGGTCCTGCCAGATAACCCACATCAGTGCTGAGCGAATCGCCTGCGCCATGTACCCCCATCCCTTCCCCTTAAAGAATAGGGGAGGAAGCTTTCCTTTTAGGATCCAGTCCTCCACACCATTCTCGAAATGTGCAAAACGGGAATGAACTTCCCGCTGTAAGGGCCTCGCCACACCACTCTCGAAATGTGAAAGAGACAAAAATGTGGCGGGTGCATCTGGTCATGTTCTAGCAGCAAGTTCATTCTCATTTTGCACATTTCGAGAGTGGTAAGGGCATCGCCACACCATTCTCGAAATGTGCAAAATGGGAATGAACTTCCCCGTAGAACATGGCCACATGCACCCGCCACACTTTTGTGTTTTCCACATTTCGAGGGTTGCGTGGCGAGGCGGAGGCCCTAAGAAACCGACAAAAAATAGGAAAAACTTCAAAACAAAATGGGGTACTGTCCAAATGTGATCTCAGAGAGAGATAAATGTCTAGAAATTTGTAATTAGCGGATGAAAAACTAAAAAAAAAAACAAAAAACAAATGTGAAAACGACAAAAGAAAACAACAAAACGACAAAAGCTACGAAGGCTGTAGGCCTTGCCGCGCCAATCACCCAACTGTGCAAAATGAAACGAAAAACAATAAAAAAAATAAAAAACAAACTGTGCAAAATGACGATGGGTTGCGTTTCCCGCTAAAACCTTTGAACGGCTCACCCGCCATAGGGCCTCATTCCACCGCTCACCTGATGTGCAAAATGAGAATGAACATTCCGCTGGAACACACAGAGATACAGCGCCGTAGGTGGTGGAGCGAGGGCGGATACTTCCGCCTTTTGGAGGTTTGGTGAGTTGTGCGGCGAGGCATCTGTCCTTCATGGGAAGATGCAGGTGAGTTGTGCGGCGAGGCATCTGTCCTTCATGGGAAGATGCAGGTGAGTTGTGCGACGAGGGACCTTCATGGGAAGATGCAGGTGAGTTGTGCGGCGAGGCGTCTGTCCTTCATGAGAAGATGCGGGGCTTTCAGGGAGAAGGGGAACCGTCCAAGCCGGGTGGATCTTAGTGGTAAGGCACACAAGTTGCGTTCAGGAGGTGGTGTGCTCGATCCCCTGCCTACCTACGTGGCGGGGCATGCGCGGTGCTCTTCCACCTAGAGGCTTGGACCCCACTGGCTGGCGCTGGAAAAGGTACTCGGATTGAATTTGGATGAAGGGACACTGGACCAGTTTTCCAGTAGTCGGGGACTGTTTACTCTGTGAGTAGGGGGTTGTCCACGAGCTTGGCTCGAAAGAGAAACTGGCTGAGGCTGCCAGGATAACTCCGGGTTGAATTGTGAGGTCCCCGGCCTCGTCTCATGATGTTTTTGAAATGAAAATTTGCAAGCTTTCCAAAAAAAAAAAGAAAAAAGAAAAGGTACCCGGATTATCCTCCTGATGCTGGCGCTGGAAAAGGTACTCGGATTATCCTCCTGATGCTTAGTTTAATCTGCCTCTGTTGTTGGGTCTTTGAGACCTCCTCTCCTCTGAAAACCCTCGCGTTGCGGGCTGCCCAGATAGTCTGCATCAGTGTTCCCCTGCAGCAGAGCGGCACATAACCCCGTTTCGAGGTGTATTGCATACCCTCAGGGTGGAGGCCCGTAAGCATCCAAAAATCTGACCAGTTGAATTCACCCCCCGTTATGTTCTCCCAGTGTTTCTTCCACCACAGTAATAACTCATCCACTAATGGGCAATATAACCAGAGGTGAATCATATTTTCCCATCCCCAGTTACAACGCAAACACTGTGTGGACAACTCCATCCCTCTAGTCGACAGCCACATTGCTGTGGCTGTTACGAATAAGGACTGTAGCCACATAAGACTAGCCTGCTTCTGCACTGGGTACCTCGTAAGTGCCTTCCAAAGACTACCAATTCTTTGCTCAGTAACCCCTGTTACCTGATGTTTCTCTGCTCTCTCCACAGCTAGACCGACCGCCTTCTTTTTCAGCCTAGCCTGTTGAATTTGAACTCCCTTTTTCGGGCGGTACTGGTACAGTGGGGTAAACTTCTCCTGCCTGTGCTGTCCCTTCCATCCCAGTACATCAGTCCGAATCCCGCAGCAATACCGCCTTCTCCTTTCCTTTGAAGTTCTGATGATGCACTCTTACTTCCACCATGCCCACCATGTTACTGATGTGTTCATCCTTATTTACCAGCGTAAGTTTGCATGACGTCTCGGACCCTATCTGTATAATCCATTTCTGTACTCTGAGACCCGATGCTAAGTCAGGCCCCAGAACCTGCATTACTTGGTTGGGGCACCCCTCCGGTCGAAGCCACGTGCCCGCTGCGTGGTCCGCATCTGGCAGAAGAAGCGTTGTCCATGCCCTTGGAACTGCATCTGGCCACGTTATGTAGCCGTGGCAATCTACTTCGAATCTGAGAAATGTCCAAGAAGCAAGAGTGGTCAAAGTCCCATATGTCCTTGAGCTGTATCAGCCCTTTTTTTATCCAACTGAGTTCGAAATTGCCTGCTATGTCTGCTGCCGAGAAAACGCCGCCTTCTGATCTCTGAATCCGTGGGTTCTCAAAAAGCACTTGGTTTAAGATCTCCTGCTTAGTGTTAGGGGGGAGAGTCTCCGATGGTTTAACTTTGTTCCATGCCCCCATTATGTTCCTCCAAGTTTTCGAAATGGGTTTCCGCGCACAGAAGGACGGCAGCAGCATGCATAACCAAACTTTAGAGTGATCCTGCAGTTCCCATTGTCCCCAAGATGTACTCAGCCAACTCCATCCAGATTTTCGGGCTACCTTCAATCATTGCCTGGGCCCGTAATCTGGTTTCAACAAACCTGGGCCCGTAACAACAGACTCGCCTCCCTTAAACCACCAGTACCTGGCCCAGCTATCGAGTCCGAGCCTCGACCGACCGGTACGCCGATCCGTGCCGAGGCTCGGACTACCGGGCGCAGCCATCCCGAACGTTGACATGAAAGCCACGAAAAAAACGGGAAAAAAAAAACGAAAAAAAAAAAAACAAATAAGAAAAACGAACGGAATCATTCCCGCCTTGCGTCGGAAACGCAAAGCGGGAACGAATCTTCCTGCTTTGGCAGAGAGAGAGAGAGAGTGTTGATCACAAGAATCGAACACATAACCTCCATATTCGGAGGCACACACACTACCAAATGGCAAAGTGGACTGGGGTGAAAGTTAAGCCTCAATGTGAGCACTTAACCGCACCCCAGCACGGGTACTCGTTTTTCCCCGTGTCCCGGTGTACCCAGTCACACATACCCAACCACAAGATTACGTAGCCACCACACTGCAGCAACAACAACAGGTTACCACGCTGCTAGAGATAGTGTTGATCACAAGAATCGAATATGGAGGTTATGTGTTCGATTCTTGTGATCGACACTATCTCTAGCAGCGTGGTAACCTGCTGTTATTGTTGCAGTGTGGTGGCTACGTAATCTTGTGGTTGGGTGTGTGTGACTGGGTACACCGGGACATGGGGAAAAACGAGTACCCGTGCTGGGGTGGGGTTAAGTGCTCACATTGAGGCTTAACTTTCACCCCAGTCCACTTTGCCATTTGGTAGAGTGTGTGCCTCCGAATATGGAGGTTATGTGTTCGATTCTTGTGATCGACACTATCTCTAGCAGCATGGTAACCTGCTATTATTGTTGCAGTGTGGTGGCTACGCAATCTTGTGGTTGGGTGTGTGTGACTGGGTACACCGGAACATGGAGAAAAACGAGCACCCGTGTTGGGGTGGGGTTAAGTGCTCACATTGAGGCTTAACTTTCATCCCAGTCCACTTTGCCATTTGGTAGAGTGTGTGCTTCCGAATATGGAGGTTATGTGTTCGATTCTTGTGATCGACACTATCTCTAGCAGCGTGGTAACCTGCTGTTATTATTGCAGTGTGGTGGCTACGTAATCTTGTGGTTGGGTGTGTGTGACTGGGTACACCGGGACATGGGGAAAAACGAGTACCCGTGCTGGGGTGGGGTCAAGTGCTCACATTGAGGCTGAACTTTCACCCCAGTCCACTTTGCCATTTGGTAGAGTGTGTGCCTCCGAATATGGAGGTTATGTGTTCGATTCTTGTGATCGACACTATCTCTCTCTCTCTCTCTCCGGTTTCGAGAAATGAAACGGGAATGCATCTTCCCGCGATACCCCGCGATAGCGGGAAGATGCATTCCCGTTTCAGTTTGCGAAACGAGACTCTCTCTCTCTCTCTCTCTCTCTCTCTCTCTCTCTCTCTCTCTCTCTCTCTCTCTCTCTCTCTCTCTC